>PVJI01008233.1:0-72506 GCA_004026765.1 Micronycteris hirsuta | reverse complement strand
CACAATTCCAGGTTTTAATGTCTCACCTGTTGATAAAGAAGCGAGGGGGAGGGAGATAAAGAAGGAAAAGAAAGCAAAAGAGAAGGAAAAAGAAAGATAAAGAAGAAAATAATTTGAAAATAACCTAAAATAAAAAAAATAATAAAAAATAGGAAAATAAAAGGAAGAGAAAACTAGGAATACCAAATGAAGGGAAGGTTGAAGGAGTTAAAAAAATATAGACGGACAGATAGGAAGGAGGGTGGGGATAAACAACCAAAGAAACAGAGAGAAAACAAGAGAAATTAAAAAAAAAAAAAAAAAGACTTTGTTGGCTGGCTTCAACAGCATCAGGCTGGGAAGATATCTGACTTCTCCTGCTGTCTTCCTGGGCTGCACTCTCAGCTTCTGTCCCACCTCCAGCCGAGTTGCCGGGTTTTGTAGCACATCCTCTGGGTCGCCTGTCTGCCACCCTGAGTCGGAGTTTATGGGGTCTGTGTCTCCTGTCAGTGGGGCTCAGTAACTCCTCTGTTTCTCCCGCACGGAGGGACTCAGCACCGCAGGACTGGGTTGTGTCTCAGGCCCTCCAGGTGTGAGCTTCGCGCCCCTGCATTTGCTGTTCGCTTTTGTCTCTGGAATCGGAGCTTGCAAGCCGCAGGCCTGGGCGCCCGGTCGGGTACCTACTCCGTCCGCCCCCGATTAGCTCCACTGGGTGCGCACCCAATCCAGGAGCTCAAAAGTTGGGTTTGCCTTTCAATTCAGACTCCAATTCCTCCCGCTGGGAACACCAGCCTCTGCAAATCAGTCCCCAGGTAAGCACCGACCTCCGGACTGCTGGGGACCAAGGCTCTTGCAACAGACATGCGTGTCTGCCTTGGCAACTCACACACCCCAATCCAGCTCCCTCCCACGGAACCTGGAGCAAACCGGGAAGCTGCTGCAACTGGATCCACAGACCTTCCGGCTCCCCGTGAGGCCCGAGGGACCCCTTCCCTCCGAAGCAGTCTCCCTACCGGCTGATCTTTCAGTTTTATGCGCAGTCTTGGTTTCCAATCTTCCCCCACACCGGAATACAGCTGGGTGATCGCTCTGCTCCTCAGAAAATCGGCCCGATATCCCGCCAGTGGGCCGGAGGATAGCGATCACGCTTCTCCCTTCTCCGCCGCCATCTTTCTTGTATTTGTTTTTTAGTAGAAATTGACAGATTGGTTCTAAAATTTATAAGGAAATACAAGGTCTTTTTTTCAATTACTTTATTGTTGTTCATTTACAGTTGTCTGCTGAAATACAAAGTCTTATAAGAATCACACTTTCCTCTGTTATTTTTAACTGAGTCAAACATTTTTGAAAAAAGAATGAAAATATTGGAAGACTCTAACTCCCTGATTTCAAGATTTACTATATATAAAAGCATCAATAAGAAGATGCTATGGTATGATATCACAAGCCCAGTTATTTAAATTTGAAGCTAAGTTTTAAAATAGTGTGTATAGATCTTGCCAAGTTTCATTAAAAGCCATGGTATCACTTTGGATTAAGTTGAACAGGACAGGATCCAGCAGGATATTGTATCTTTCTTAGTAGCAATACAAAATTTTTCTTTTACAATTCTCTGGCTATGTTATTATGGCAGTTATATACTTTCACACCAAATCCTGGAAAACAATGTCTAATTTCATGGATCTAATTTGTTTCTAAAGTAGCCCATTTTCCAGCTTTTCAGCGATCATCAGAGAATCTGTAAAAGCGTAATTATTTGTGCCTGTTGAGCTACAGTTGGTCTTGCATGTTACCGTTTTCTCTGAAGCTTTCTTGATTCCCATCATCCCCAATGGAGTCAGAGTACTTCCTGCCTCACCAGCATCATCGTGTTCTATTACACATCAATACTACCATATCTTCCTAACATTTGATGCGTTCTTATGAGGTGCCACTGGTTGGACCAGGCACTTTACATTGGTTACTTTACTTAATGCTCACAACAACCTGCACCATAAGTATATCATTTCTGCATTTTGCAGATGAAGAAGCTGAGGTTAAAGAGTGTAAGTACCTTGCTCCTGGTCATATAGTTAGTTTTGTAAGAGATAAAGTAGGAACACTCTCAGGCAGCCTGGTCCAGAGCCCATTCTTTCAAATAGTTATTAATACCACCTTCTTATATTTGACATCCTAGTTGTATCCCCGTGCAAGGTAGTAGATGCTTCAGGGAAAGATTATTTTCTTGTTTATTTTAGTATTCTTAGAATTTTCTTACTAATTAATTGACCTAAGTATGCAATAAATAGTGGCTGAGTAAGTGCTTGAAAATTGCCATTGAGATTTTATGGTACAAGGGATCTACAAATTTAGGCATGAAACATGAAATTTTGCTTTTAAGTTGTATAAAGAAAACAGAATGTTATTACGTGATGTTTTAAGACAAATTTCTATTAATTTTGTCCTGTCATTTAGGTTAGATTCTACTGTCCAAATACTTCTTTTCCCTATTCTTCATCATGCTTTTTCCCTTCTTTTATGGAAAGATACGCTGGCTCTATTTGGCTCTATTTTTTTTTCCCCAATGTAATAATCCTAGGCTACATGCCTGTACAACTCTGAAAATACTAGCAGTCTTTTTCCCCGTTTCTTATTCATGACAAGTTCTTGGTGCCAAAAATAGAAGAAAAGAAAAAATTTAAAGTTATATGTGACCTTCTACTTCATCATTCTGTAGCCTTCCTAAGTGCAGTGTGGATGTGAGCTAAAAGTTCCAAGACCCAGACAGAAGTCTGTGGCATTAAAAGCTGAAACTTCGAGAGAAATTTTGAAGTGATTAATTAGTGGGCAGTGACCCTGAGACATACTTGAGGAGTGGCTGCTGGGGCAGCCTGTGGAGGTCGAGCTGGGGGGCTGTCTGTGTGGGCACTGGAACCAGCTGAAACACATAGATAGTTGGCTAAAAGAGAGAATGGAATGGGCTAGATTGAGCCCTGTTGAGTCTAGCTCAGTCACTCGGCTGTTAAGATGGAGATAGCCAGGAGGAGATACATACCATCACTCAGTGATATCCACAGAAGGTGTGGTTCCATTTCTTACTACATCAGGAAAACTCTTGGGAAAAGAAGGGGCTCTTTTTCACTGAGACAGTGAAGGCACTGTGAGTCATGTGAAGGGACCCTGGGAAGGCCAGATGTTTGTGCTGCTGTCTTAGATGGAACTCAGCACACAAACTGCCCTGTAATACAAGGGAGTTCCTGGGTTTCCAAAAAGTTCTCTCTCTTAGCATAAGACAAAGAAGTGGGTGACAAAATGTACTGCTTAAAACTGTGTGTCTGTATTTCTGTGGATCTTGACTGAATAAGATAAGATTTGATAAAATAAATAAGTAATAAAGCAAATGAAGAAAAATTTCTTAATTAATTTAGTATATTGCAACATTATCTGTTCTCTTATCAATTCTGGTGTGCAATAGTTTTCTAAATCACAGAAGCTACAGAGTGAAGTGAGGGAAAGAGCCACACCTGAGCCTTTGGGCTTTGCTAGGCTCAGGTTCTAAGCCTGACCATGCTTTAGTCTTTTCTGTAAAATGGAACCAGTACTCTCCCGTTGCAAGGCTGTTCTTTAGATTCAAGTGCCCATGTGTACGAAGCCCCTTGCACAATGCCTTGCAGTAGGTAGGCACACAGTAAACACTAGTGTTGCTCCCTTGGACTCATCTCAATCCTGGCCTGTTTAGATAAGGGGAAAAGCAGATTTTGCTTAGTTAGTAAAACACTTCTGACCCTTAGAAATTTCTGAAAACTGCTAAAAGGTTACTATTCCCCACTTTGCCAGTGACACATAAGGAGATTTGGGAGGGAAAAAATTAACAATTTAATACCATTTTTAAAATAATAGCAGTAAGTGCTAATACAGTGCTTTCTGACCATGAAGGCTGAGACTGGCAGCAGTGGTCTGCTTTGGACATAACCTAATGGCATGCTTTTCTTTCCTTCCAGAAGCTCCTGGCATGTCAAAGCCACATTGTCTTCCGTGGGGCTTCCACTCTGAACAGCTTCCATTTAAAAGACTTATGTGAATGCATGGTTTTACTCAAGTCCCTGAAGAGCATTATTTTTCTTCTGATCTGCTGGAGTTCTTAAGGTTTGTGTTAATTTTTCCATTTCTCTCACCAACGGTATTATTAATTTTGAGGGATATTTTAAAAATGGATTAATAGTCCTACTCTATTGCAATAAGAACTTTGGAAGTAGATTTTGCACTGATTACAATCCTTTGATTTCATTGGGAGATGGATATCAATGAAAAGAAATTTGATATGCTACTTCTCATACTTATTGTTAGTATATTCTGTAGGATGTTACAAGGATAATAAAAATAAAATACCCTCCACATTGGCTTAAAACAAATTTTATTTCTGCATTCATAGAATCTAACTGAACAGATTCAATAAGTTTATATTACATGTCCACATATATCAGACTTTATTAAGTACTTTCAATTACAGTAGTTGAGACCTTATGGATGGACTATATTTTGAAACATTGAAAATCAAAACTGCATTTGTCAATAGCAACTAGTATTATCGTTATGACTTTTTTCAAAGTATAAAGTCTCAGTGGCCACAATGCTTTCACTTAGTTCTACCAAGGGCTCCTCACCCTGTGATTTATGATGCTGAAACGGTGGTTGTTGTTTCATTTAATGTGTGTATATTAACAGCTTGAAAAATCACTAACAGTACTGTTGTTTACTCGAGGAAAAAGCTTGCTAGCAAGCCAGTTTTAGAAGTACATGCTTTTCTGTTGAGATAGTACAGGTAAAACACTTTTATTTTTAAAGTGCTTTCTGACAAAAGACCTACCCAAAGGATATATTCAATCCATGCATGTTTTATGTTGGAAAAATAAACAGGAGAGAGGATACAGCTCGGTACACTCCGTGGACAAAAACTAAATGAAGAGCAAGGGAAAAGGAACACATACTCTCCCTGGAATGACACATCTTTTTCCACAAGCATTTATTTCATTTGGTAGGACTTTTATTCTGTCTATGGCGACAAATATTTTCTCCCCTAATAGCCCTTTACAGTGGGTTTTTTTTTTTCCTTTTATTTCTACTGAGAAATCACAGTAGATTTTGCTGCAGTGCTGGCTAGATTCCAGTTTTCCCACTGCACCCTTCATTGTTGGGCCTCATGATTGACTAGCTTTGAAGGGTGAGATGTGCCGTTCCTACCAGGGGTGAGAGTGGGTGGGAATTTGTGCCTCCATCTTCAACATCCCCTTCTGTCAGTTTCGTGGAACACTGTAGTATGTAGAAACCTAGTAAGTGTATCCATAGAAACAGAAGTGCTGGGAAGGATTTGAGAAGCTGCCTAAATATTCCTCTTACTCTACAACCCAGATCTCACTTAAACTTTCCAAAACCAATGAGAATCTATTTGTTTTCAAACCTTCATACTTACTCAATTTTCTTTTGAAACCTGATATAAATTCTTCTTTCTTAGACCGTGTTGTCAAGAAAGCCTAAGTAATTCCTAACCTCCTATGATGGCAATTTATTTTTTCTTCAGGAAAAGAGAGAATTTATTAGTCAGAGTGCCCCATTATAGACTTGGGTCATCCTTTTTCTCTTCAGGAGAATAAACCCATTTTTTTTAAACTTTTCCTGTAAAATTGTATAATCCAAAAATTCTCAGCTCTTTTCCAAGTCTCATAACTTCTCCATATTCCACTTAAGTTTAAGAGTTCAGACTCATTGAAGGAACATTAAAAATCACCTACTGGAGTTTCTCAGAGCCACTATAGATATTTATGATGTAAGATCATCCCATCAGTTTTAGAATGGTAATAGCCCTGGTTCCTCAGTCCTCAGTCATTGTGATAGGCAGATTCCGACCTTCTTTGCATTTCCCTGCAGAGGAGGACCAGGACTGCCCAGACTATAAACTTCTCACTTAAAGGTGAAAATACTGCAATTGGCAGATTTCAATGAAGGTTGGTACTGGGCACAGACCCTGGCTCTGTCATATCTCTACTCTGGGCTTACATTTATTTTTTAGCTGTTTACATGCACGCTAACATGCATATATGAACACTGTTTTTAGAGAACCAGAATTTCTGGTTTAGTGCTTAAAGCAGACCACTGTTGTTTGATATGGGAACATGACTTTGCGAAAGATAATCTCAAAACTCTGTGCAGGAAAATAGCAAAGAGAGGACAACTTCGGAGATTCAGGGAGAAAACAGGGCCTGGACCCCAGATGAAATAGTACGGTTGATGTTATAAAGGTACCAGCGTAGTCCCCGGGAGAAAAGGGGGTAGAAAAATCTGAAATCTGGGAGAAAACTGGAAAAGGTAAGTAACAAAAGAAGTCCTTTTACACTGGCTTCTCATCATTCTTCCTGGTTTCAACACTCTACCCCATGTCACAGAAATTTGAGGATCAGTTTGTGGGAAGCTCATAGGTCCCTGACTGAAACTTTCTCCCTTCAGTCAGATATCCCTGGCCTCATCCGCCTACTCTGCTCTGTCAGCACTTCTGTCTTCTCCCTCACTGTGGGAGGCCTCCACTTCATCCTTCATGTATGCGGAGAGTAGGGGGATGACTTGATGACTTTTATTTCTCTGGATCTTTCCAAAGTGTCCAGTGAAGTTATAAATTAAAATAAATGGACTTAGAAACTATTGAACTTTGGGAAATTTTTTCCATAAAAGCTTTCTTTTCTTTTCTTTTTAATTTTTTTCCTTTTTCTTTTGTTTATAATTTTTTGTTTAATCTTTGTGGTATTATTTTTCCATTAACATTTAGTTTCCTTACACGCCCTCCCACCTGCAGTCACCACACTGTTGTCCATGTCCATGAGTCCTTTTGCATTTTTGCTCACTCCCTCTACCCTATAACCCCCTCCCCCAACTAGCTGCCATCTGCTCTCTACCTATGAGTCTTTCTCTCTTTTCCTTGTTAGTTGAGTTTGTTCACTAAATATACATAGGAGTGAAATCATATGGTATTTGTCTTTCTCTGACTGGCTTATGCCACTTAACATAATCTTCTCCAGGTCTAACTATACTGTCACAAAGGGTAAAATTTTCTTCATTTTTATGGTCAAGCCATATTCCATTAGGTAAATATCCCATAGTTATTTTATCCTCTCATCTATGGATGGACAGTTGGGGGGCTTCCATATCTTGGTGATTATAAATAATTCTGCAATGAACATAGAGGTGCTCATGTTCTTTCGAATTAATGTTTGGGGTTCTTTTGGATATATTCCCATAAGTGGGATCACTGGGTAATTTTTTGAGGTATCTCCACACTGCTTTCCATAGTGGCTGGACTAGTCTGTATTCCCACCAACAGTGCAAAAGGGTTCCCCTTTCTCCACGTCCTTGCCAGCACTTATTGTTTGTTGATTTATTGATGATAGCCATTCTATCAGGCATGAAATGATATCTCATTGTGATTTTAATTTGCATTTCTTTGATTATTAGTGGCATTGAGCATATTTCCATATGTCTATTGGCCATCTCTATGTCTGATTTGGAGAAGTGTCTGTTCAGGTCTTTTGCCCATTTTTTAATTGGTTTGTTTGTATTCTTGGTGTTGAGTTTTGTACATTCTTTATAAATTTTGGACATTAACCCCTTCTCAGATGTATCGGCAAATATGTTCTCCCATTTTGTGGGTTTTCTTTTTATTTTGTTGATGTTTTCCTTTGCTGTGCAAAAACTTTTTAGTTTGACGTAGTCTCATTTGTTTATTTTTGCTTTTGTTTCCCTTGCCTGGGGAGATATATCTAATTTAAAAAAATTCTATGGGCACTGGCTGGTGTAGCTCAGTGGATTGAGCATGGGCTGTGAACCAAAGGGTCACCAGTTCGATTCCCAGTCAGGGTACATGCCTGGGTTGCAGGCCAGGTCCCCAGTGGGGGCCACATGAGAGGCAACCATATATTGGTGTTTCTCTCCCACACTTTCTCCTTCCTTTCCACTCTGTCTAAAAATAAATAAATAAAATCTTTAAAAAAAATTCTATGAGTAGTACCTGAGATTTTTCTGCCAATGTTTTCTTCTAGGATTTTTGTGATTTCTGGTCTAACATTTAAATCTTTAATCCATTTTGAATTTTTTCTTGCATGCGGTGTAAGAAGGTGGTCTAGCTTCATTTTTCTGCATGTATCTGTTCAATTTTCCCAATGCCATTTAATGAATAGACTATATTTAGCCCATTGTATGTGCTTGCTTCCTGTTGAATATTAATTGGCTATAAAGGTGTGCGTTTATTTCTGGGCTCTCTGTTCTGTACTATTGATCTATGTATCTGTTTTTATGCCAGTACCAGGCTGTTTTGATTACTATGGCCTTGTAGTATAGTCTGATATTAGGTAGCATGATTCCTCCAATTGTGTTCTTCTTTCTCAGGATCACTGTTGCTATGCAGGGCCTTTTTTGGTTCCATTTAAATTTTTAAAATATTTGTTCTGGTTCTGTGAAATACGTCATTGAAATCTTGATAGAATTGAGTTGAATCTATAGGTTGCTTTGTGTAGTGTGGACATTTTAATGATGTTAATTTTTCCTATTCATGAACATGGTATGTGCTTCTACTTATTTGTATCTTCTTCAATTTCTTTTTTCACTGTCTAATAATTTTCTGTGTACAGGTTCTTGCATCCTTAGATTAATTTTATTCTTTTTGAAGCAATTGTAAATGGGATTGTTTTCTTAATTTCCTATTCTGATCGTTCATTATTGGCATATAAAAATGCAGCTTATTTCTGGATATTAATTTTGTATCCTGCTACTTTGCTGAATTCACCTATAATTTCTAGTACTTTCTTGGTGGAATCTTTGGGTTTCTCTATGTACAGTATCATGTCACCTGCAAATAAAAACAGTTTTATATCATTCTTTCCAATTTGGATGCTTTTTATTTCTTCTTCTTTGCTGTGCTAGGACTTCCAGTAGTATGTTTAATTAGAGATGTGAAAGGGGATATCCCTGTCGTGTTCCTAATCTGAAGAGGAATACTTGTAGTTTTTACCCATTGAGTATGATGTTGGCAGTGGGTTTGTCATATATGGCCTTTATTATGTTGAGGTAGGTTTCCTCTATTCCCACTTTGCTGAGAGTTTTTATCATAAATGTGTGCTAGATTTATCAAAAGCTTTTTTCTGCCTCTGTTGCATTTGATCATGTGGTTTTTTTCCTTCATTTTGTTTATGTGGTTTATCATATTTATTGATTTATGAATGTTGTCCCAACCTTGCATCCTGGAATATGTCATACTTGATCATGGTGTATGATCTTTTTGATGCATTGCTATATTTGGTTTGCTAATATTTTGTTGAGCATTTTAGCATCTGTGTTCATCAGGGATATTGGTCTATAATATTCTTTATTTGTAGTGTTTTCATCTGGCCTAGTGTTTCAATGCTGGCCTTGTAAAATGAGTTTGGGAGCCTTCCCTCCTCTTGAATTTTATGAAATAGTTTGAGAAGGAGAAGTGTTAGTTCTTCTTGGAATGTTTGGTAAAATTTACCTGTGAAGCCATCTGGTCCAGGGCATTTGTTTGTTGGGAGTTTTTTGTTTACTGCTTCAGTTTCATTAGGTGTAATCTGTCTACTAAGATTCTCTGCTTCTTCGTGATTTAGTTTTGGAAGATTGTATATTTCTAAGAATTTATCCATTTTGTCCAGATTGTCCAGTTTGTTGGCATATAATTGTTCATAATATTTTCTTACAATCTTTTGTGTTTCTTTGGTCTCAGTTGTTATTTCTCCTCTTTCATTTATTATTTTATTTATTTGGGTCCTTTCTCTTTTTCTCTTGATGAGTGTGGTTAAATGTTTGTCAATCTTGTCTATCTTTTCAAAGAAGCACTTGGATTCATTGATCTTTTGTATCATTTTTTAAGGCTCTATTTCATTTATTTCAGCTCTGGTCTTTATTATTTCCTTCTTTCTACCCCATTTGGGCTTTGTTTGTTCTTTTCCAGTTTCTTTAAGCATGAAGTTGGATTGTTTATTTGAGCTTTTTCTTTTTTTTTTTTTTTTTGAGATAGGCCTGTCATGCTATGAATTTCCCTGTTAGGACTGCTTTCCCAGTGACCCACAGGTTTTGGGTTGTTGTGTCCTCATTTTCATTTGTTTCAAGGTATCTTTTGATTTCTTCCTTGATCTCATTTTTGACCCATTCATTGTTTAATAACATGTTATTTACCTCCAATGTCTTTGCATGATTTTCAGTGTTCTTGATTTTTAGTTTCTAGCATTGTAGTTGGAGAAGATGCTTAATATGATTTCAGTCTTCTGAAATTTATTGTGACATGTGGTCTGTCATAGAAAACATTCCATGTGCACTTGAAAAGTATGTATATTCTGCTGCTTTGCAGTGAAATGTTCTGAATGTATCAATTAAATTTATTTGATTCTAGTGTGTCATTTAGGCCACTGTCTCCTTGTTGATTTTCTGCCTGCAAGACCTATCCATTGAAGTCAATAGTATGTTAAAATCTGCAACTATGACTGAATTTCTGTCAATCTCTTTTTTTATATCTATTAAGATTTGCTTTACATGTTTAGGTGCTCCTATGTTGACTGTATAAATGTTTACTAAGGTTATATCTTCTTTTTATGTTGTTTCCTTTATCATTATGTAGTGTCCTTCTTTGTCTCTTAATATAACATCGGTTTTAAAATCTATTTTATAAGATACAAGTACTGATACACCAGCTTTTTTTTCTTTTCCATTTCTATGAAATATCTTTCTAACCCTTTACTTTTTGGTGTGTCTGTATCTTTTGATCTGATATGGGTCTCTTGGAGGCGGCACATATATGGGTCTTTTTTTCTTACCCATCCAGCTACCCCCTGTCTTTTGGTCAGAGCATTTAAGCCATTTACATTTAAGGTGACTATTGATAGATACATATGTAGTGCCATTTTATTGTTAGATTGTTTTCCTCTATTTATTTTTTCTTTCTCTTTTTCTTAAAGCAATCCCTTTAACATTTGTTGCAGTAATGGTTTGGTGTTCCTAAATTCCTTTAGTTTTTTCTTATCTGGGAGGCTCCTTATTTCTCCTTTGATTTTAATGATAGCCTTGCTGAGTAAAGTAGCCTTGGTTGCAGGTCTTCACTTTTCATTACCTTGAATATTTCATGCCACTGCTTTCTGGCCCGAAATGTTTCACTTGAGTAATCAGATGCCAGTCTATGTGGTGCTTCCTTGTAAGTGATTACCTGATTTTCTCTTGCAGCTTTTCAGATTCTCTCCTTGTTTTAAGCCTTGTCATTTTGATTATGATGTGTCCCATTGTAGACCTCTTTGGGTCCTACTTATTTGGGACTCTCTGAGCTTCCTGGACTTGTGTGACCTTTTCCTTCACCAGATTAGGGAAGTTTACAGCCATTATTTCTTCAAATAGGTTCTCAATCCCTTGCTCACTCTCTTCTCCTTCTGGCATTCCATGATGCAGATGTTGTTATGTTTCATGTTGTCCCAAATGTTTCTAAAGCTCTCCTCATTTTTTAAAATTATTTTTTCTTTTTTGCTGTTCTCCCTGGATTCTTTTTCTGCTTTGTCTTCCAAAACACAATTCTGTCCTCTGCTTCATCTAACCTATTGTTTATTCCTTCCAATGCATTATTTATCTCAGATATTGTGTTCTTTATTTCTGACTGGTCCTTTTTTATGTTTCCTATGTCTTTTCTCATGCTCTTGAGTATCCTTATAGTCATTACTCTAAACGCTCTATCTGATAAATCACTTGCCTCCATTTCATCTAGTTCTCTGGAGAATTCTCTTGTTCTTTCATTTAGGATCTGTTTCTTTGTCTTCCTGTTTTGGCTGCTTCCTTGTATTTTCTGCCTTAGATCTTAAACTAACCAGCCATCAAACTTTCAGCTGTTAATCTAGTCAAGCTGTAATCTATGGTCTGGCTTAAGTACCACAGGGTACGGCAGAGTAATTCCTATGGGCAGGGCTATTGTTTCCCCTCAGACTGATGCCAGTTGGAGAGGAGTGCTTTGCCTGAGAAAGATGGCTTCTGAAGGTTGGGGAATGACTCAGCACAGGGATCCTGGTAGCTGTTCCTTCATTTCTCTCCCCAGAGCCACTAGCCCCAGACTCCTCAAGCGTATCTAGTCCACTCTGCCCTCCCTCTGGCTGGGCCCAGGGTAAATGGTGGCAAACAAAATTTTGTGCACTGGCCCTTTAAGAGGATGTCTGCTGAAGAGCTGTCTCTCCCTGGCAGAGAAACCCACAGCTGGATGTTATCTGGGTTTCTTTCTGGCTCTGGTGCTATAGGCTGTGGAGCCCAGATTGGGGTTTAGACCTCATACTTCTCAGGGGGAACCCCCCAGCCACTGAAATATCTCTGGAACTTCATCTGCCACCTGTGGGAGTCCAGCCAGCCTTCTCATGCCTCCTTTGCACTCCCTGTCTAACAGTGGTGAAGTGGTTTCTTCTGTCTGTCCTTCATTATTAGGCTTCTCTCCAGCTAGTGTTCAGTTGGTTATTTTGGAAGATTTCTCTACAATTTATTTATCATTTCAGATTGGTCCTGGGAGGAGGTGAATGTAGCTTCCACTTACTCCTCCACCATCTTGGGTCTCCAAAAAAAGCTTTCTTAAGGCTTTGATCTCTTGAGACATTTACCATAATATAATATAATCGGTCCATGGAAAAACAAATTCTTTCATTGCTATTTTCTTTGAATTTAGCATGAGAATTCATTGAATTCCCTAATACAGAGGTTACTTAATAACAAAGTAAGAAGAATGCATGACTTAAAGATACAATTCTAAGTACAGGTATCTGGGTTGTTATAGTGGATTGCACTTACTATCCACCTTAGTGACCCTAAAACACACAAAGTAAGTGCAGACTTGAAAAATGGGAGCTGGATTAAAGGACTTTTTCTTTGTTTTCTAGTAAAGTGAAAAATCCTACATGATAAGATTTATCATCTCTAAAAAGGCTACACTTATGGAGAAATGATAACATCAAGGGCTTTCTTTATCTTGTGTTATTTAATTATTTAAAGCTTTATGACACAGTTCCTAAGCCAGATTTTTTAAACATGGTGATTTTCCTGTCCTGTCTTCTTTTGTGCACAGGACACGAAGTTACATTTGACATCTCATACTTCCTAATTTTCTAAAATGCACTACTAGCTCTATAAACATGGGAGAATAAATATTAGCTTTATGAGACCATGTTCCTCTACTAGTTGAAAAATAGCATATAATAAAAAATACAAGGATGTAATATTAAAAATTATAGGTCACTATGCCCTCCTATTATGAGTATATATCTAATTCTCATGCATGGAGACTACTTTCTCAGAAAAATGTGTGCTGTGTAATACCACTTGTTTATATGATATATTTCTACCCCTCATATTTAACAATATATCTCAAGTGACTCTTGCCTCACCAGTGAAATGTTTCAGACTTATTTACCACTATGACAAAAACAAAAACAAAAACCTCTGGCTCCTTGCTATTAATTCTAAGAATTACATATGATCCAAGGTTAATAAAATGTTTGTGGGTTCCCCTCCTGTTTGAGACCCCAGCATCTAACTCCTCAGAATTACATTAGAAAAAGTTTATTGGCAATTTCAAAAGAAAAGGAGGTCTTTGTCTGGGAGTTTTAAAAAAAGTCAATTGTGTTCTTACTCAGATAATCAATACTCTATGTGCAAATTGTTACTCCAAAATCCTGACTCTACTCCTATATTTTCAGTAGCAATCAAAATGTGGCATTCAGTAGCTGTGCCTCAAACCTCACATCCACACCCTAAAAGAAAGAAAAAGAGTAACCAGCATGGATGGTATATGAGCTGAAACAGTCTTTTAAAGCTATAAGATTCAGTATAATTATGTTCAGATAATTCACTTCCATCTGGAAATAACCATCCATTTTCAAATTTGTCACTAACTTATCATATCAGAACAGTCTTCCATATTAACTCTCTGTTTTTCTTCTTGTTAGAGATGGAAAATAATCAGCCTTGTATATTCTGGGCTCAAAAATAAGAAAATTGGACTTATTGGAACAGCTCCTTCAAGTCACCTAAATTTCTATAACATTATTCTTTTAAACCATAAAAAAATTAAAATACGTTAATTTTTAAAATTAAAAAATTCAATTACAGTTGACATACACAGTCAACTATAATATTAGTTTCAGGTTAATTTTTATTATGAAATAGTTTAAATTTACAGAAAATAATAAACCTATATTTTATTATTTAATATTTTAAAATGCTGATACCACCATATTTGCTTTGGATCTGTATTTTTTAAGTTAAAAAAAACCCTCACTATCTTTCCTATCTGCCCATCCCCAGAAATAATATAACATATATAAAAATCAGCTATGGATATATCTCTTTATATCTAATATGACCATAACTAATATATGTCTGTGTTTATATAGAATGAGAGAGTATTATTTTTAACTTTACATAGATGAGATCATATTGAATTTATACCTTTGCAACTTGCTTTTCCTCAACATCATTTTTTTTCAGAATTAGCTGTTAATATGTGAACATCTGGCTCATGCTTAATTGTTGTGTAGTTCCACAAATAAAGCACATCTACCCTCTCATACCAGAACATTTAGTCGTCTTTGTTTTTCTGGACAGCCATCTTCCTGTGCCCATCTCGTTGTTCACGGCAGACATGTGCCTTTACCATGCGGTCTTGCTGCATCCTGCCTGCCGAAGAATGGGCGCGTGGGAAAATATGTGTTCTCTAAGTTAAACTACGAAACTCTATTTCCTTCTTGTCAATACAGTTTTCTGTTTTGCTTTGTTGTTATTGTTGAGTGTGCCTCTGTCCCTTCCCACTGGTTTTTCCTATCAGCAGTTTCTAATGTGGCTTTACCAATTTCATCTCAGTCAAGTGTGATTGTGTCTAAACAGTGAGGAAAGACAAAGAAGAAAGAATGAAAGACAGAAGAAGGGGTTATTTCCAATCCTTAGCCTCTGATGTTCAACTGGTGATCACATGTTAGGTACAATGTTAACAATTTCAGGATTTGTCTCAAGTCAGATGAACCTACCCTTGTGCACAGCCAGGATCCAAATCACCTCCAGCAGGAGTGTGAACAATATCATGGTATCATTGGAAGGAACACAAGGTGACACAGTGAGTCCTTGATAATTGCCATTGTATCAATGGGGAAATTGGGGGTCTGAATGATACTTTAAAGAAAACAGAGTTTCTGAGTATGGTTAATGTGGAGCTAAATTCACTGGTTTGGCTTCCGAACTTAAATAAACTTTGAAAGTTGGAACTTACTAACAAAGAATTTCTGAAGGCTTGGAAGTCGTGGCAGAGAAATGTCCTAATCTTACGCACTTCAATCTGAGTGGAAAAAAAAATCGAAGATGGCAATGCACTAGAAGCTCTACAAAATCTTAAAAATTTGAAAAGTCTTGACTTGTTTAACTATAAGATCTAAACCCTAGAAGATTGTAGAGAGAGTGTTTTTGAACTGCTGCAGAAAGTCACATAATTAGATGGATTTAATCGGGAGGATAATGAAGCACCAGACTCAGGAGTGGAAGATGATGTGGATGGAGATAAAGATGATGAAGAGGAAGATGAAGATGGTCTACCTGAAGGTTATGAGGAAGAGGATAAAGATGAAGCAGGCTTAGAATTGGGAGAGGGAGAAGAAGAAGTGGGGCCTCTCATACTTAATGAGAGAGGAAATTCAGGATGAAGCAGATGATGATGACTATGTTGAAGAAGGGGAAGAAGAGGAAGAAGAAAGTCTTTGAGAGGAACAGCAGAAATGAGATGCTGAAGATGATGGAGAGGAAGAAGATGACTAGATTATTCTAAAACCAGATTACCTTAATTCCTGAGTGTGTAATAGAGTGGTCATATCTTCCTTATTGTTTCATGTTTAATAGCTATCTCTACAGAAGATAATGTGTAACTTTTACTATTTTCGTCTTACCATTCCAAATAAGACTTACTAGTTTGTTCATGACCATATTGTATGTACAGAAAAATTTTCATTGACCCCATTGTGAAATTCCCTAGCAGTTTATTTACATTCTTAATTTTTCTAATATAAGCTCACTGCATTAGTCAGTTTTAGCCCATAATTAAAACATGATGGCTTTTGTACAGGAAAAAGATGATTTATCTCAAGTTAAATATTTTTTAGAGTCTGGTACCTTCAAAACGGAAGCTATTAAAAATCCTCAGGTAAACATATATTTGTACTTTCTGGTAAATTTTAGGGGTGATTTGTGAGTATTTTGTCTAGATGTACTAAATAAATCTGTTGAATAATTGAATGCATAAACAAAATAATAAAATTTGTAGAGGTTACTATAATAAATATTTCTAGAGGTTACGTGATCATTTGACTTAGAAATATTTTAGCATTTCTGGCAGTCCTCTGTCATCTACTAGAACATTTAACTTCAAAATTTAGACCTCCTCTGACTGAAAGCAGAAATCTAAAAACAAATGAAAGATCAGGGTTACCAGAGAGCATCAATTCCCAAGAATTATTAAAATTAAAGTCTCTGATTAAGGTTCCTAGGTTTTTTAGGGCTCTAAAAAATAAATGTGCACATCCTTAAAATTGTAAGAGCTATGTATCTTAGAGTTTAGACAATTCTCAAATTCTGTTGTTTTGTTACTCTAAGAGACGAAAGCTTTTTTTTTGGTCAGTTATATTTTTTGTATATTATTGTGGGCTGAGTCACTTGACACCACTAAAAAAAATGCAACTTTGAAAAATTCAAGAGAAAAAGCAATTATTTCTGGAGCTGACAGAGCCTTTCCCGGGTTTAATTCTCTTTTAAATTATTTATTCCCTTCAAGGTACTGGAAATTATTAGACTGTAAATGATCTTACTACTTGCCAAATGTAATTTTCTGTATGAAAAGATTAATAAGTATTGAGATCCTTTGGTCTCCCATTGCAAGCAATGCTCTGGGCATTTCTGAAGGTCAAGTTTGTAGGGTTCCCATGCCCCTAATCTTTATTTTTGTTGTTTTTAATGGAGTTCTACTCAGCTAAGATTTGTGGCAAGTTTAGCTTTCATCAGACTTTTGTGTCTGAGTATAAGACCTCAGAAATTAGGGTTTCTGTCAGAAACTCTTGCACATAGTACTTAGAACTGCTGCTGGGGATCACCACACTGTTATTTATAGGTTTTCGGTATGTGTGAAGACAGTGAAGAAATACTTTTCAATCTTAGTCACGTATATTTCGCAGTAGAATTTTTTCCTGGTAGTACTAATATTCCCAGTATGATATTAGTACTATTTTCTAGCAGTAGTGTATGATTTTTATTAGTGTCTGATGATAGATGCACGGGTCGCCTTGGCTTCTCACTTGGCTTATTTGTTAATAAGTGTGATGGAATTTCAACAAGTTACACACTTTTGTTCTGGTAAATTTTACTTTAGAAAGCCTAAAGCTGCTTTGTCCACCTGCTAGCCTCCACATTGCTGCATCAGCACTCAGCTCAGGTGATCACGAGATCAGCAGCCTTCCCCCCTTTCTCTCCCTCCCATTGCAGGCTCATGCTCTCAGGAGCTGGATTAGAGCTGCTGGGTTCTGGCACCATTCGAGATCAGTCTTCAGTGGAAAATGAGGAAATGCATCCCATAATTTGCCTACTGACATTCTTCTACATTTTCTGTTTCCTTTCTTTTATACCAATGTCCAGACATTTTTAAATGAAAGAAGGAAAAAAGAAAAGGAAAGAGAAAAGAAATATAATTAGGCCAACAATGGTTTGGCAGAAATAAGACTAGTCATGCTATTGGATTGTAAATTTTTTAAGTAGGATTTGAGGAAATATCTGTTAAAATTCAAAATAGAATGGAGAAGAATGAGAAAATAAGTGTGACTTTTAACTCAGATTAGGTCAGAAAATTCATTTTGAGTAAATTGAAACCTGAATTTGGATTTTTTTACTGCAGATATAACCATACAAAATTTAAAGATAAGCAGTGCATTGTTTCAGAAAATGTTGAAAACAAAATGAGGTTAACAAGTTAGGCAGAAAACAAAGCTAATGTGTTAGGGATTTAGAAAACTGATAAATTTCAGTGTGCTCTTAATTTTTGAGAGATAGACATAAATAATTAAGGACAAAGTCTCAAGGATGCTTGTGAAAGAGACAAAATTAATATGGGGAAGCCCCTCTAATTGGGGTAAACTACGGAGAGCACACTTGTTGGAATTATGTAATGATTAATTTCGAGGACAGTTATACACTCTCAAGTAAATACAGTAGTATAAACTGTGGCTAATAACAGCCTCAGCCAAACAACAACAGAAACTTCTATATTGCTTCATGAATCCCTAATTTCCCCTTAATAATTTTATCCTATGATGATTCACACTGGGAGGAATTACAAAAGTTTGACCTTTTACCCTCCTAAGCAACTTACATTAATTTAGAAAACAGTGGATTCACCTAAAGTCAGTGGTAAACTTTCTTTGAATATAGGCTCCTAATATGTACTTATTTGACATATTCATTACTATTTAAATTGAAAGGATGTTTTAACATTACAAGTGTGAAACCCAGAAAGATGATTTACGAATACTACTTTCATTTACATAAAACATTTTATTTTCTCCTAACAATAAGGTTCCCCTCAAGGGGCAGAATAATATGGCATTAAAGTGCAGGACACCTGACTCCCAGCCTGTGTCTCCACTCGAGAAAGATGTCATAGACTACAGACATCCCAGCCCCCTGGCCTGCCAGAGAGGTATGAGGAAAAGATAAGAGCTCAGAGACACGACTGCTGACCAGTTTTCTCTGTCCTATCATCCCAGAATTTGGCTTGCTGCCGATGTTTCTTTAATTTTTTCTTTAGCTTATATCGATGGCACAATGTTTGTGTGTGCTGGAGGTAAGGGAAGGAGTTCCTTTCTAAATTGACAGAAAGAAACATCTTTTTATAGAAAGACATCTTTCTAAAATCTTTCCTGAAAATATGGACAACATTTGAATAAATAGTATAACAAAGTTTACAAGAAAATGTCTGAGAAAATTTCCATTTGAAATTTTTCACACACTGGAAACTGCTAACTGAACAATGGTGTCACTGTTAGAAATCCCATCCTAAATTTCAGTAGAGACTACATAATCCCAAAATAAAGACGAGTTAAAGGAATGGAATGTACTTTTCCTTTAATTTAAAATAATTTTTTGTTGTTTTAAAATTCTGAGTAAGTTGTAATAGGATGAAACAGCTTTCAACATTCCAGAGCTCAGTTTTCCTTACCAGTAATGTTACTAAATTGAAAGTAAAAGATATTAATAAGCTTCACTTGCGTTTAAAATATCTATTTATAAAAATGATACTTCTGTTTAGAAAATATAATTTATAAAAATGCAATTTTCTTATGTACTTCTCAACAAAGATAATATACATGGATTCTGTGACCTTTTTTCTCTGAGAATTTCTGTAACTTGTAAAAATATGCTGTCCTTTATTGATTGAAAATGCTAAAATTGCATTTTTAAAAGGAACATTGAAAAAGGAGATGGCAGTATTAACCTCTCCTCTTACTGCACTTAGAACATCTTTTTCTAAAATTGCCTTACCCATCTTCATTTTGCTAAAATCATGGAGAGCATGCAGAGAACTTTGCCCAAGTAAGCTGTGATTTAAATGTTTGTTAGACAATAAATAAGAAAGTTAATTAAAGGTGACCTGCAAAGGTGAATTTCCAAGAAGCCCATAACTTCAGTGGCCTAAATGCCAGATGGGAAGGGTGTCGGAGGCACGTGCTCCATCTTCTTGTTTTACGTTTCCTCGTCAAGCCTCCTTCTATTGCTGTGGCATCTGACAACCTTCTTTTCTGGGTCCAGCGTGTTTCATGCATTGTGTTAGCTTTCCAGTTTCTAAAAATAATCAGGTTGGTGGGGTTATGATTGGAAATACATTCAATCTAGGGCTCAATTTGCAAAGAATTGACACCTTATCCAGATTGAGCCTTCCAATCTATAAACATACACCCTTTCTATATTTATGTAGCTCTTCTTTAATATCCCTCAACAATATTTTATAGTTTTAGTGTAAAATTCCAGCCTGCTTATTTTATTTATTACTAAGAATTTTATGAATTTTTAATATTTTACATACCCAACATCATTAGTCATTAGGAAAATGCAAATCAAAATCACAAGCTATCACTTCATACCCACTTGAATTACTATAATATTATAAAAAAACACAGGCAATAATAAATGTTGATGAGGAGTGGAGAATTTGGAACCCTCATACATTTTTGTGGGAATGTAAAATTACATAGCCGCTATGGAAAACAGTTTGGCATTTCCTCAAAAAGCTAATTATAGTTATTATTTTACTCTGTGACCCCATGCCTAGGTGCAGACCCAAGAAAATTGAAAATACATGTTCACACATAAAAAATAGTATTGCTAATATTTATAGCAATATTATTCCTAATATCAAAAAATAGAAACAATCTAAATATCCACCAACTGATGAATAAGTAAATAAAACATGGTATTCACATGCAATGGAATATTGTTTAGGCAAAAGAGGGAATGAAATACTGATTCATGCTACAGTGCGGATGAACCTTTAAAACATTATGCTAAGTGAAAGAAACCAGACATGAAAGATGACACATTGCATAATTCCACTTACATGAAATGCCCAGAGTAAGCAACTTCTCTTTCTGGCTTTCCACATCCGATCACTTAAGTTGTATGCATTTAATCTTTAAAGATATCTATTCTATTGACTATTTCTTCTGTATTCCCATAGCTACTATTCAATTTCAGGCTCTTAATTTTCTGTGGAGCATCCCAGCATTATTTCTAACATTTATCCTTACCTCAAACCTTAGCTCCCTTCTATCCATCCCCTACTCCACCTCAGAATAATGTTTCTAAAAATATAAATGATGTCACTTTTCTATGTTAAATGATTTAATAGACTCTTACAATGCTTATTTTCACGTTTTTTTTTTCTACTATATTAAGGTAGAACTCTCTTTGCAAAGAACATTCAAATACTGCAGTGGAACAAGGAAGTAAATGGATGGTGAGAGCCAGGTTTCTCCCTGTCAGGGCATTTGCAGATAAGGAAGAAGGTAAGGTTAGTACTGAATTAGACTTAGACATGTCAATATGAATACACACACAAACACACACACACAGATGGACGTATATGGAAACAATTATAGCTATGTGCATATACCTGTATGTTTCCTAGCTCTTTCTGCTGAGAGAGCTTAAGGATAGTGATACCCGAGTAGGACCTAGCACATTAGTACCCAGATCTTGGTTTCTTGGAAGATAATTGGAATTATCTTCCAATGGAAGGAACTAGGGATCCTTAGAGAAATGGCTAGTTCTAGGGCTGGGACAGTAAAAATACAGTATTTTTTTATTATAAATAAAAAGGACAGGACATGGCTCCCAATGGTGAAAGCTGGAAGAGTTTGAGCAACAAAATAAATAACATGATATTGGATTATAACCCAAAGTATTGAATAAATATAGATGATATGTAAATATCCTAATACAAAGAAATAACTGAACAAGTAAATAATGAAGTACAATGGAATAATCTTTCTTATAAATAATATATATAGCTATAGCTCCCTCCAAGAAGTAAAGCTTACCCTCACTCTGCAATGTAGGCTGAATTTAGTCAGCGATTTCCAAATAAGAGAGTATGTAAAGAGGGGAAAAGGAAACTTAACTGTGGAGAAACCCAGTAAACACTACATTAACCAAGTGGTCAAGGGTAACATCACAAGTGGTAAGTCCGTTTCCTGATATGATATGATGAAAAATGTACCTCACCTTTGTGGTACTCCTTCCCAAACTCATAACCCTAGTCTAGTCATGAGGAAAACATCAGACGAACAAAAAATGTTGGACAGTGTATAGAGTACCTGACTAATACTCCTCAAGACCGTCAAGGTCATAACTAACGAGGAAAACCTGGGAAACTGTCACACATCAAAGGGACTAAAGAAACGTGATGACTAAACGCCATGTGGTGTCTTGGATTGGATTCTGGCACAGAGGAAATACACCAGTGGGAAAACTGGTGAAATATAAATGAAGTCTGGATTTTAATTAATAGCAATGTTCCAAATTTGGTTTCCTGGTTGTGACAAGTGTGCCACAGCAATGTAAGATGTTACTATAATAGGGAACTGGGTGAGGAGGTTATGGGAACTTTCTGTATTATCTTTGTAATTTTTTTGTTAGTCTAAACTTATCTAAGGAAATATTATTTACAAAACTAAGAAGGCCCGATATAAAACAGATATTAGCAAAGCTACTGGTTGAAGCCCAGAGTCCTGACTGCCTGGCTTCTCTCTCACTCCTTTCACTGCCTCCCAGTCTGCCTCCCTTTCTCCCTTGCTCCCCAGGGTTCTCTGCCTTGTGTTTTGCAAACTGCTGCCCTATAGCATTAAATCCAAACTCCTTGACTTTCCTCTGGGGACCTTTATATTTTCGCCCTTGCCTAGCTTTCATCTTCATCATCTGCTGACCTCTTGCCTTCTCTATTTATTTCCTTTATCTATTCTGAAGGCAATTTCTTTTCTTCAAGCAGACTATGATCTTCCTCTTGATTGTACACCTGCTTTTCTTTTCATTTAGAAGACTATTCTCAACTGTGTTCAGCTTTAGAAACTCTTCATTCTGTGCTCTCTTTTTATGGTCCTAGAATTCAGCTCAAGAGTCCTCTTTGAAGTCTCCAAGGGGAAAGGAGGCGTTCTGAAAGGACCTCTACACTAGTGTGCAGTCCCTCCCGGTTGTCTGTGTGCATCTCTGTATGCATACATCTTTTCTCCAACTGGTGACAAGCTTCTGAAGGACATGACATTCATCTCTATGCCAAATATCAAGCACAGTGCTTAACACATAGTAGGTATTCAGTAAATATTAAATAAATGGATGGATGGATGGATGGATAGTAGCAATTTTATTGAAACAAGGGTATTTCCTTTTTGTTGCATTTACATCTATTTGAATATAGTAGTTACAAAATTATAAATTTAACATTTTAATAAGCAAGTTGATCCCAGTTTGCCAATGTAAAGAGAAAAGCATTGATTTTTCAGAAGTAAGTAATAGTCTTAATTCAACCAGTATGCATATAAAAATATTGAGGGGGGTTGGGTTTTAGTCCTTTAAATGACCAAAATTCTACATGGTGTGTACTTTACAGTAAATTAAACATGTACTGTACTGTTGCCTTTTTGGTCCTCTTGCATGTGAAGTTGTCAGTAAAACTAGCTGCATGCATTTGTCTTCATTAGCCATTCCAAGGTGATGCAGGTGGCCCAGCTATTCTCAGGCACTTTAATTTGCCAATTATTGTACCCCTGGCTAAGAACAGATGGTGATTAGTTTCACATTTTGCTCACTGGGCAGCTTAATGTTCTTGTCACCTTACATTGAGTTTTAAATGTGCAAAGCGCAAAGAGTGTAAAACACGTTTCTCAGACTTGGGTGCGTGCATCATACCTCATAACTTGAATTGCTTCTGGATACAGACATTAAAGGGCCTGACTGAATAATAAAAGAACAAGATAACATGGCAAAAATACATCAAGGAAGCTAATGTGTGTGTATTCACTGACATATTCACACATACATATATACATATGTGTGTGTGTATATGTATATTTGTGTGTGTGTGTGTGTGTATGTGAAGGCTCCGATGTATATTTTCTTTCACAGAAGCACCATTTGCTAACTTATTGAATCTGAGCGCTAGTTGATGGCTTAGATTACTACCATTTAAGGAAAGAAAGAGAAAATGGTAGGATCTTTTTTTACAACATAGCATTCAACCTCTTTTTAACTGAATTTATTGGGGTAACATTGGTTAATAGAATTACACAGGTTTCAGTGGTACAATTCTATAATATATCTGTATGTAGTATTGTGTGTTTATCACCCCAAGCCAAGTCTCCTTTCATCACAATTTATTCCCCCTTTACCTTCCTCTACATTTCCCCACCCTCCTTTCCCTCTGGTAACTACCATACTGTTGTCTATGAGGGTTCTTTTCTTAATCCTTCACCCTTTTTACACAACCTCCCAACCCCCTCCCCTCTGAGAGATGTCAGTCTGCTCTCTGAATCTATGAGTCCATTTCTATTTTGTTTGTTAGTTTATTTTGTTGATTAGATTCCACATACAAGTGAAATCATATGATATCTGTCTTTCTCTGACTGGCTTCTTTCACTTAGCATAATAATTTCCAGGCCCATCCGTGCTGTCACAAATGATAAGATTTGCTTCTTTTATATGGCTAAGTAGTATTCCATTGTGTAAATGTACCATAGCTGTTTTATCTACTCATCTATTGATGGACAATTGGGCTGCTTCCAAATCTTGGCTATTGTAAATAACACTGCAGTGAACATAGGAATACAAATGATCAAGGTCTGTCCAGAAATATCCAGCCATTATTAATATAATGAGAACAGTTTTGTGTGACATTGATGTAACCTGGCAGCCAAGGAGAGTGGACTGGAATGTGCGTGCATGTACATGATGGTTTTACTGTACCAATCACAGGGGGTGGTACATGCCCATTGAGTGAGCATGTGTGCTGTGTGGCCATCGCATGCAAAATAACTGAGCAAGTAGAGCAACAAATCTGCATCAAATTTTGCATTAAGTTTGAACATTCCTCCGTGTAAACTATTTGGATGATTCAGAAGGCTGCGGCTATGGGCAACTGGTGATTGACAGCTTCAGAACGGCAATGCTCCCACTTATATGTCATGTCTTGTGCAGAGTTTTTTGGCAAAACATCAAATCACCCAGGTGACTCAGTCCCCCTACAGCCCAGATTTGGTGCCCTGAGACTTCAGGCTTTTCTCAAAACTAAAATCACCTTTGAAAGGAAAGAGATTTCAGACTACCAATGAGATTCAGGAAAATATGATGGGACAGCTGATAGCAATTAAGAGACCTGTGTGAATTGAGTAGAACCCAAGGTGCCTATTCCAGGGGCCTGAGGTGTCATTGTCCTATGTACAGTGTTTCTTGTATCTTGTATCTTGTTCAATAAATCTATTTTTTGCATTACATGACTGGATACTTTATGGATAGTCTTCGTATATTCTTTTGAATTAGTGTTTTGGGTTCCTTCAGCTTTATTCTCAGAAGTGGAATCACTGGGTCATAAGGCAGTTCCATTTTTAATTTTTTGAAGCATCTCCATACTGTTGTTGCCATGGCTGCACCAATCTACATTCCCACCAATAAGGCATAAGGGTTTCCTCTTCTTCACATCCTCACCAACACTTGTTGTCTGTTGAGTTATTTTATTATTTTAATATATTTTATTGATTATGCTATTACAGTTGTCCCATTTTTCCCCCATTCCCCTCTGACCTGCACACCCCCTCCCACCTGCATTCCCCCTCTTTAGTTCATGGCCATGGGTCATACATATAAGTTCTTTGGCTTCGACATTTCCTATGCTATTCTTAACCTCCCCCTGTCTATTTTCTACTGACCATTTATGCTACTTATTCTCTCTACCTTTTCCCCCTCTCTCCCCCTCCCACTCCCCCTGATAACCCTCCATGTGATCTCCATTTCTGTGGTTCTGTTTCTGTTCTAGTTGTTTGCTTAGTATTTTTGTTTTGTTTTGTTTTTTAGGTTCGGTTAATAGCAATGAGTTTGTTGTCATTTTGCTGTTCATATTTTTTATCTTCTTTTTATTAGATAAGTCCCTTTAACATTTCATATAATAAGGGCTTGGTGATGATGAACTCCTTTAACTTGACCTTATCTGGGAAGCACTTTATCTGCCCTTCCATTCTAAATGATGGCTTTGCTGGATAGAGTAATCTTTAGGTCTTTACCTTTCATGACTTCAAATACTTCTTTCCAGCCCCTTCTTGCCTGTAAGGTTTCTTTTGAGAAATCAGCTGATAATCTAATGGGAACTCCTTTGTAGGTAACTGTCTCCTTTTCTTTTTCTGCTTCTAAGATTCTCTCTTTATCTTTAATCTTGGGTAATGTAATTATGAGGTGCCTTGGTGTGTTCCTCCTTGGGTCCAACTTCTTTGGGACTCTCTGAGCTTCTGGACTTCCTGGAAGTCTATTTCCTTTGCCAGATTGTGGAAGTTCTCCTTCATTATTTTTTTCAAATAAGTTTTCACTTTCTTGCTCTTCCTCTTCTCTTTCTGGCACCCCTATGTTTCGGATCTTGGAATGTTTAAAGTTGTCCCAGAGGTTCCTAAGCCTCTCCTCATTTTTTTGAATCCTTGTTTTTTCATTCTGTTCTGGTTGAATGTTTCTTTCTTCCTTCTGCTCCAAATCATTGATTTGAGTCCCAGTTTCCTTCCCATCACTATTGGTTCCCTGTATATTTTCCTTCATTTCACTTTTCATAGCCTTCATTTTTTCTTCTAATTTGTGACCATATTCAATCAAATCTGTGAGTATCCTGCTTACCAGTGTTTTGAACTGTGCCTCTGATAGATTGGTTATCTCTTCATTGCTTAGTTGTATTTTTTCTGGAGCTCTGATCTGTTCTTTCATTTGGGCCATTTTTTTTTTTCGGTCTCGGTGGACCTGTTATGTAGTAAAGGGCGGGGGCTTAGGTTTTCACCAGGATGGGGTAACCTACATCACTGTGTTGTGATGTTGTATGTGGGGGAGGGGTCCAAGAGGGAATAGAATCTGCTCTGCCAGTTTTTAGTCACTTCCACCTCTACCCACAATCAAATTGGGCCCTTCTGGTGCTGATTCCTGGGTGGGTGGGTCTGTGTATATTCTAGAACCCTGTGGGTCTCTCCAACGGACTCTCCTGTGAGGCTGGGAGTTTCTTCTTCTGCTGCCTCAACCCCCACAGGTGTTTTCAGTTAGAGGCTTTGAGCCTTTATTTCCCTGCACTGGAACCCTGGGTTGTGTGGTCTGTCTCAGTTCCTTCTGGTTTATCTGCACTGAATTGTGGGACCACCCAGTGTGTAAGGCACTGCCACCTCAACCAGTCCTCCAGCCACTGCCTTGCTGGAAGTCCTCTCCACCTGGCTTCCTGTCTCTGCCCCTCCTACCAGTCTGGATTAATGTTTCTTCTTTATCTCCTTGGTTGTCAGACTTCCATACACTTCTATTTTCTGTCAGTTCTGGTTGTTTTTTGTTTTTAAATTTTTTGTTGTCCTTTTGATTGTGCGAGGAGGTACAGTGTGTCTACCCACGTCTCCATCTTGGCCAGAAGTCTGTTGTCTGATGATTTACTGATTATAGCCATTCTGACAGGTTTAAATATCTCATTGTGATTTTAATTAGCATTTCTCTGATGATTAGTGATGTTGAGCATCTTTTAATATGTCTACTGGCCATGTGTATGACCTCTTTGGAGAAGTGTCTATTCAGGTCCTTTGCCCATTTTTTAACTAGATTGTTTGTTATTTTGGTGTGGAGTTTTATAAGTTTTTATTTTTAAAAAATGTTTTAAATTTATTTTAATCGTTTTTGTTGTTATTCAGTTAGTTGTCCCAATTTTTCCCCCTTTGCCTTCCTCTACCTATCCCATATCCCTACTCCCATAGTCAATTCCCACACTGTTGTCCATATCTGTGGGTCATTCATACATGTTCTTTGTCTAGTCCCTTCTGCTTCTTTCCACCATTATCTCCCTCTCCCCACCCCTCTGGTCACTTTCAGTCTGTTCCATGTTTCTATGTCTGTGTATAAGTTCTTCATAAATTTGGATATTAATCCCTTATCAGCTGTATCATTGGCTAATATATTCTCCCATTCAGTGGGTTGTCTTTTGATTTTGTTGATGGTTTCCTTTTCTGTGCAAAAAATTTTTAGTTTGATGTAGTTCCATTTTTTTGTTTCCCTTTTCCTATGAGATATATCAGAAAAAAATATTGCTATGAGAAATGTCGGAGATTTACTGCCTGTGTTTTCCTTCAAGCTTAATAATTGCCTTCTTTAAATGTTCTCAGGCAACCCAGGTTACCGAAAACACAGGATGAGATGCACCCTTTACTACCTTATATTTTGGACAGTTTTTCCCCAGCTATGTACTAATGCCTCCTAAAAATTGTCATAGAGAGGTAGAAACCTCCCTTTGGAAAATCCAAAACCACTCTGGCAGTTTTGTCTGCTGTTCTTTTACTTAATTGCCTGGGAGTGAAGTCAACTTATTTATGGAGACTTAAACTAGTACCATTATTAGCAGAAAAGATTATTTAACATTATAAGAAGGCATGGGAAAATGTCAGGCACACAGGATCCCAAACATAAACTTTATTTGCTACCCTCTAGAAGAATTTGTTTGCATATAATGTTGTTCACACCACTGAAAGCAGAAAATTTATTTAATAACTACTCAGAATTAATATGCTATAGTATGCATGAGTGCCTAATTTAATTTATCTCTGATTAAGCCTATTATGTTTGAGATCACTTTACAGAAGAGATTTTTTTTTGCCAGCTGTAAGCTTATTTGAATTGTAATATAAGTTAATAATGTGTGAAAAACAAGTGATGCCTCCTTTTAAATGTTAATTTTGTCACCTGACTTCCTGAGATGATACATATCCAGATCATTCATTGGCATTTAATTAATATCTTACATGAAGACCAGATATTGGAATAAATATGAAAATTAACTATTTTAGGAGGCAAAGACAAATGGAACAGTGATGCTCTATTTTTGAAATACAGAGAAAAAGCTATTGCATTATAAAAGTAAAAAAATTAATAATTTATTATCACATAACATGACATATATGAGAACACATGACCTTTGTATGATTTTTGTTCTAAATGTATTCCTTTATCATTAGTCATTTGAGCAGATATATTGGGAACCTCAAGTGTTTGGCAGTGACCTCTGCAGCATTTGCCTCTTTTCCAAGATGACGGATTCCCGTCAGTGGGCCCCGTGTGAGAGAGGGGACTTACACAGTTCCCTTCAGTGGCTTGTTTTCCAAGTTATGGGCCGAGCTTGTCTTTATGCTTATGTTGAAACTGCTTCATCTGTCTGTCTCCTTTTCAGTGTCATGAGGCTTATCACCAAAAAAGTGATTGAACTAATTATTTCCCCTTGCTCAGCATTTGGCCTCATATAGAGCTGTGTGCATCCATAGATATAGTTGCATTGCTCAGGATGTGAACTCTATTATTTGTACATATACTTAAATTTGGTAATCTGATGGCTTCAATATTGGCTTTCTCCACTTTCTGGCTCTCTCACAGAAATTATACCCAGTATTCAAGGACTTCTTAAAGTCCTACCTGCTCTGTGCGGATTTCCCAACTATCTCAGGCCATAGGCATTTTCACTGGTGCTGTCATTTGCTTGATCATTTGGTTATCTTTCATGTATTCAACAGTGAGCTCTCTTAAGGCATAGAACTTGAGTTTTATATACTAATGTCCACACAGTGCCTAATACAGTTTCTTCTGCAAAAATTATGTCAATAGATGGTAACAATTAACAGTCAGAATGAAAATATGACAAGGGAGAAACTCATATATCAAGAACCCTAGGTGAATGCATTTAAAGTCAGTTTGTGGGTTCTCATTTGTTTTAAATGTGAAGCGGAAACTCCCATGTAAGAATATTTAAAAAGCGAGTAATCATGAAATGCATTTCTCCTTGTTTTGAATGGCTCTTCCCACATCTACACTAGTTTGAATCTCAGAATGAATGCACTGTTTCTTAGTTTAGGTTAGAATCAGCTGGGGAATTTCAAACACATATCTGATGACTGGGACTCACCTCCAGATCAGTGTAGCAGAGAATAGGATCATTTTTGAAAAGCTAACCACATGATTCCAGTAAGAAGCCAGAATTGAGAACCACAGGTGTACAGGAAAAGTAAAGGTCATTAAATTCATTCACCCACCTGGTGTTTAATTGCTTTCTACAGCTGTTTAGCAATGAAAGAAGAGTACTTCTAATAGGAGGCTTGAAATTGCAACTTTCGATGCAGACATTCATTGCTATATCCACTGCCTCAGTTTGTCATGGACTGACCCAGTATTAGGTGTTAGTATGGAAAGTCCTGCACAGTAGGATACCTCTCAGTTCTGGACAAACCAGGACATGTGGTCACTTTTGACCACACAACACACTTATTCTTTGGATACTACAGAATTGTGTTTTGATAAATTTTCTTTTGAGAAGAAGGAAAAGTATTTTTTGTGGGTGTAGAATACTTGAAAAAATAGAAATAATTACAACACTTTAAAACCTTAGCACTCCTTAGGGTAAAGAAACTTATCAAGAGAAAAATGGAAAACATAACAACAAGTTCTTGTAGAATTCCTGCAATTAAGATGAAGGAGGGGAATTTATTGCATGTAATTAATTAAAGAACATCAAAATATTCATTTGCTTTTATCTCTGCTATGTAGATAAATTAAGAATGATTTTGTAGTGTAAGGAGCATTAAATGAAAATCTCAAACTTGTAAATAAAATCCACTAAACTATAAGCTCTTTGGAGATAATTATTTTTACAAGTACGAACAGAGACATATTCAAGGCTGTTACAAAAGTTACTTACAGAGCATCTGGCTCCCGGGCATTTTTCTGGTAGGTTCTTTGGCCTCTTTCCTATTATACATCCTTTTATTCCCAGTAACATTTGGCACAATCCCTTCCTTTCAGATAAAGTAAATGTTGGTAGATTGATAGAAAAAAGTGAAAGCATTTTAATAATGGAAATAATTTTAACTGTTTAATTTATGATTATAGCATTAAAATTATTCATCATGAATGCCCATTTGAGTTTTATTTTGATACCATGGCATAGTCCTACAGTTTAAGGATTAATTTATCCCACAGTTATGTCCTTCCAGGTCATGTTGGTCACTGACCAGCCAGTCCAATCACCATGTGGTTGATTCATTTCATTCATCGATTGCCAAAATTGTCAGATGTGTCTCAGTCATCTACCTCCATAACCAAATCAAATCCACTCACTGAATTCAGCCAATGCTTTGGTGATCAGCTGCCCAAGATATTGATGGTATCACATAGATGAGATGTTAAACTATTCTTTGAAATGTCTAGTTTCATTGAAATTGTGGTAGATTTTTCTTCCACTCTAAAATGTGTATGCTACTATAAGAGAAAACATTAGTAAATAAAACTTATGATATGCTTCCCCTTTTTTCTTTAACCAAAGCATTTAGCTGAAGTTGTAAAACTCAGAGAAACACATTACAGAATGCAAATTTGCCGATCAACTCATACGTTCTTTCCAAAATATGTTAATGCGTAGTATCTGAGGGGGAAAAAAGTGGGGAGGATTTCTAGGCAAATAGGTTTGTAATGTACTAGGTAAAACAAATTAAACTGGTACCTTGAATGGGGCAGGGAGGAGGGCATGAGACAAAACATACATGTTCCAAAATTATTTAGAGAACTCTTTAGCATGAACATCTGGAGAGACTTCATGCAACCTTCTAATTTTGTAGTTCAACTAACTGAAAAGTCGGTTTAACAATTGATCTAGAGGCAGTTGTTTCAAAAGGATTAAGCAATTGATATATAGTCAAACACTTTGCTTAATTTTTTCCAGGCCTCCTCCTTCCCCCAGTTTTCATATTGCTTTCCCTAATAGCCAGTAAAAACTTTCTTCATCTCTCCTAAGTCGCTAGCTGTTGATTGTTTCTAGTTGAACAGCTTATCAGTGATGTGATAGCTAAAAATGGAAGCAAAAACTGTTCACTTATAAAAGAGATACTCTTCTTTTATTTCACTTTCATTGTATTATTTCATTACCATTTACCCCCCTGACATCCTCCCCCGCAATCACCACACTGTTGTTCATGTCCATGAGTACTTTTTCCTTTCTGCTCAATCCCTCTACCCACTAACCTCCCACCCCTCAATAGCTGTCATCCTGCTCTCTGTGTCTGTCTCTATTCTGCTTGTTAGTTCAGTTGGTTCATTAGATTCCACATATGAGTGAAATCAAGTGGTATTTGTCACTCTCTGACTGCCTTCTTTCACTTAGCATAATGTTCTCCAAGTCCATCCATGTTGTCACAAAGGTGAAAAAATGTATATTTTTTACCACCAAGAAATATTCCTTTGTGTAAATGATGTGAAAAGATGCACTTTTAGAGTTTAAAGTTTCAATATCTTCTCATGTTCTGATTTTAAAGCTTTCATTAATTGGGAACCTATAATATGCCAGATTCTTTATATGTATTACATGATTTGATCATAATTAAAACCTGCAAGATAGATAATATTATATCCATTTTCCTTGTTAGGGAAATTATTAGCTTCCTGAAGGTTATATACTCAGTAAATAAAAGAATTAGTATTTAAAAGAAGTCCAGTATGACTAGAAAGTCATCTCATCAAGCTCAAATATATGATTACAGCTTCATTAGAAGTGACAACACGATTAATTTTTTTAAGTTATTGGCCCACAAATGAGTATAGCATAGTTCAGAGATATTACATAATTTTAGGTAAACAGATTTGTAAGAAATGTACTCAGGAAAATAAAAATATATTCAAGAAATATATTTAAAAGATAACTAGCAAGCTGACTAAAATTTATTTCGGGCATGAGGTGAGGAATACATAGACATTCACATTAGTATACACATACATGAGTATGCAAGAATTTAAGCCACTTATGCATTCTCTGGCTATACCTTTTAGATCAGTAAAAGGGTAAGTACATAATTGAAAGGTAATCTGGGCATGGAATTGTGAGAATTTCTTATATGGATAGCTTTTTGCTGGATAATGGTGATTTTTATACGAATTTTGGATACATGTTGAATGAATGAGTAGAGTTTCACAGTTAACATTCAGTGATGTAAATTGCTTAACAGCCTTCCAAGTGATGATCATTGTTTAGAGTTATTTTATTTAATAAACTTACATAAATTTTCTTCAAATAATTTATTTGGGCCAATCTTCCTGTTATTCTGTTTTTAAATTATTTTCTTGATGTCTGTTTTTTTTTTCTTATTTATCCCTTCCTCTTGCCTTCCTGTGTACTGAAAAATTGATGTGGCATCCTCCTCAATCTTGGTCCAAGTTTCTGGAGCCAAGATAGCAGTGAGATGCTCCAAGGATACATTCATGGAGCAGTTCACCTTACTTTGCTTTATGCTCCTTAGTAAATAATGAAATTAAAATGATTTGTCAATATTCTGCCCAAGAGTAGGTGTTAGGTAGTTAGTTGGGGATAGTACCTAGAGTTCTCTGGGTAAACAAACTAGATTGAAGTACATAAGTACATATAATTTCAAAGTAAAATTTGTAAGACTAGGAACTGCAGCAAGGAATAAAAACTATAAGAAAATAAGTAGAGGTGAGTGAAGAAGCAGGAGGAGATGCTACTAAGCAAGGAATGCCATCGGTATTCTGGAAGGCAGCACAGTGATGGCGGAGGAGGAGCTGAAGTGTGCTGAGGGAAGCTGCAGACTCATCCTCAGCACTCTGGGAAGGCTCAGGACGGGTACAAGGGTGAGATGAGAAGGGGGGACTGGTTAAAAGTGGTTACAGAGCAGTTAGTAGAATGTAGTGTATGAAGTAGTTAATGCTGTTCCTCTCCCTTCCTTACTCCGCCAATACCAATTCTTCATTCCTGGTGGAAGTGTGAGGGGTAATCTTGGGAAACACTGAATCAGAGATGCTCTGGACTCAGGGAACCCAATGGGGCAAAGGTAAAACTTGACGAAGAGACATAAGATGCTCCTAGATGGTTTCCCAACATAGCTCACAGAGCACTATAGCCAGGGACACCTAGAGCCATGGACAGGCTCTTTAGGTAGGAGTTTGAAGGATTCTTATAGAAAGAAATTGAATAGCCTGAAGAAATGATCTGACTGGCTTTTGGAGTCCCCATTGAAATGGATGGATGCCTCATCCAGTTGTATCCGAAGCATTAAGTGCTCCTTGCCTCCACCCGTGGTTTCTGGTCAGTCTAGTTGGGACTGGCTATTCCTGCGTATAAATGAATTTTATATTTTTACATATATTTATATACCCATATATTTAAGATATTCACACATATAAACAAATATAGTATATGAATGTTAAATATTAATGAATAGTGAGAGGGTCAGCAGATATTGAGTATAGCCCCCAATATGAAATAGAGAATAAAATACAGAGATCAAAACAGAGGAAGATAGAAAATGATGGGAAGCTCAGGAAAAATACAGATAATTCAAGAAACAAACAAAAAAAGCTTTTAAAAACCTATATCTACTTAAAATATGTATTTTATTGATTAGTTGACATTTAAGTATTTTATGTTAGTTTCAGATGTATAGCATTGTGGTCAGTTATACAGTTTGTAAGGTGATTTCTGATAATCCTAATACCCACCTGGAACCATACACAGTTATTACAGCATTATAGACTACATTCATTATGCTGTGGTTAACATCCCAATGACTATTTCGTGACTACCAATTCATACTTTTTAATCCCTTCACTTTTTTTACCCAGTCCCCTAACCCCGTCCCATCTGACACCCCTCAGGTTTTTCTCTGTATCTATAAGTCTGTTTATCTTTTGTTTGTTCATTTATTTCATTATTTATATTCCAGATATAAGTGAAATGATATGGTATTTGTCATTCTCTGTAGACTTTTTTCTTCACTTAGCCTAATACCCTCTAGAGCCCTGGCTGGGTAGCCTAGTTCGTTAGCTGTCCCCAAACGCCCAGGGTGTGGGTTGATACCCAGTCTGGGCACATACAGAAATCAACCAATGAATTCATAAATAAGTGGAAAAACAAAAATCAGCCTTTCTCTCTCCCCCACTTCCTCTCTATAAAAACCAATCAATAAAAAAAATTTTAAATACCTTTTAGGTCCATCTATGTTATGGGATGGAAAAATTTCATTTTTAAGGCCTAGTAATATAATATTCCATTGTGTGTGTGTGTGTGTGTGTATATATATATATATGCCACTTTTCCTTCATCCATTTGTCTATTGATGGGCACTTGGGTTGCTTACATATCTTGGCTACTGTCAATGATGCTGCAATGAACATAGGGGTGCATATATCTTTTCAAATTAGTGGGTTTTTTTGGATTTCTTTGTATATATACCTAGAAATTGAATTGCTGAGTTGTTAGGTAGGTCTATTTTTAATTTTTTTGAATAACTTCTATACTGTTTCACACAGTGGCTGTACCAGTTGGCAATCCCGCCACAAGTGCACTTTTTTTTTCCTCGACATTGCCAACACTTGTTTGTTGATGATAGCCATTCTGACAGGTATGAGGTGATATCTCATTATTGTTTTAATTCGCATTTCTCTGATGATTAGTGATGTTAAGCATCTTTTCATATGTCTATTAGCCATCTGTATGGCCTCTTTGGAGAAATGTCTACTCAGGTCCTCTGCCCGTTTTTTAATTAAATTGGTTTGTTTGTGTTTCTTTTCTTTTTTTTTTGGTGGTGGTTGTATAAGCTCTTTATAAATTTTAGATGTTAACCCCTTATAAAATACAACATTGGTGAATATCATTCAGTAGATTGTCTTTTCATTTCATTTGGTTGATGGTTTCCTTTGCTGTGCAAAAATACAGTCTCATTTGTTTATTTTTCCTTGTCTGAGGAGATATATCAGAAAAAAATATTACTGAGAGTAATATCTGAGATTTTACTGTTTATGCTTCCTTCTAAGAGTTTTATTGTTTTGGGTCTGGTATTTAAGTCTTTAATCCATTTTGAGTTTATTCTTGTATATGGTGTAAGAAGGTAGTCTAGTTTCATTTTTTTTGTGTGTGTGTGTATCTTTCAAATTTTCTCAACACCATTTATTGAATAGACTATCCATACTTCATTGTATGTTATTGTCTCCTTCATCATAAATTAATTGACCATATGGCATGGGTTTATTTGAGGCCTCTCTATTCTAGTCCATTGATCTATGTGTCTGGATTTATGCCAGTAAGATACTGTTTTGATTGCTATAAGACTGTAGTATAGTTTGATATCTGGTAGTATGTTACCTTCATCTTTGTTCTTTCACCATATTGCTGTGGCTATTCAGGGTCTTTCATGGTTCCATAAATTTTAGGACTATTTGTTCTAGTTCTTTGAAATACACCATTGGTATTTTTATAGGGATTGCATTGAATCTATAGTTTGCTTTGGGTAGTATGGACTTGTTAATGATGTTAAGTGTTCTTGTCCATGAGCATAGTATATGTTTCCATTTACTTGTATCTTCTTCAGTTTCTTTCTTCAGTGTCTTATAATGTTTTGAGTATATTCTTTTACCTCCTTGGTTAAACTTATTTCGAGGTTTTCTTTTTTTGCTTCAGTTGTAAATAAGATTGTTTTCTTAATTTCTCTTTCTGATTATTGGTATATAAAAATGCAACCAATTTCTGAATATTAATATTTTATCCTACTTTACTGAATTCATTTATCAGTTCTAGTAGTTCTTTTGTGGAATCTTTAGGGTTCTCTATCTGTAGTATCATGTCATCTGCAAATAATGGCAGCTTTACTTCTTCCTCTCCAATTTGGATGTCTTTTATTTCTTTTTCTTTTCTGACTGCTGTGGCTTGGTCTTCCAAAACTATGTGGTCTTCCAAAACTATGTGGTGAAAGTGGAAAACCTTATCTTTTCCCTGATCTTAAGGGAAAGGCATTTAACTATTTCCCATTGAGTATAATATTTGCCATAGATGGTGCTTATTATATTGAGGTATGTACCCTCCATTTCCACTTTTCTGGGAGTTTTGTCAATTATGGGTGCTGGATTTTGTCAAATGATGTTTGTACATCTATTAATATGATCATATGATTTTTATCTTTCATTTTTAATGCGGTATATCACATTAATTGATTTGAGGATATTGAACCAAACCTGCATCCCAGGAATAAATCCCAGTTGATTAATGGTGGATTACCTTTTAAATGAATTGCTGAATTTGGTTTACCAGGACTTTTACATCTGTGTTTATCAGGATTTTTGCATCTCTGTTCATCAGGAATATTGTCATCTAATTTTCTTTCTCTGTAATGTCTTTGTCTGGTTTTGGAATCAAGCCAATGGTGTCCTTGTAAAATGAGCTTGTGAGTCTTCCCTCCTCTTGAAATTTTTTGGAATAGTTTCAGAAGGATAGGTATTAATTCATCTTTGAATAATTGGTAAATTTCACTTGTAAAGCCGTTTGGTCCAGGACTTTTGTTTGCTGGGAGTTTCTTGATTACAGATTCTATTTTGTTGGTAGTAATCAGTCTGTTCAGATTTTGTTTCATTTTTATTCAGTCTTGGAAGATTGTATGTGTGTAGAAATTTACAGACAGTAAATTTTCTTTCAGATTGTCTAATTTCTTGGCATATAATTGTTCATGGTATTTTCTTATAATCCTTTGCATTTCTGTGGTGTTGGTTGTCACTGCGGTGTTAGTTTTCTTTTATTTCTGATTTAATTTTGGGGGGTACCCTGTCTTTTTTCTCTTGATGAGTCTGGTTAAAGATTTATCAATCTTATTTCTGTTTTAAAAGGACCAGCTTTTCATTTCATTGATCACTTGTGTTGTTTTAGGCTCTCTTTCATTTATTTCTGATCTGATTTTTATTATTCCTTCCTTCTTTTGTTGTTCTTTTCTAATATTTTAGCTATAAAGTTAGATTGTTTATGAGATTATTCTTATTACTTGAGCTAGGCCTGTGCCAGGAATTTTCCTGTTAGGACTGCTTTTTCTGTGGACCATAGATTTTTGGGTTGTTGTGTTTTCATTTTAATTTGTCTCAAGGTATCTTTTAATTTCTTCCTTGATCTCATTATTAACCCATTCATTGTTTAATAGCATGTTATTTAACCTTCATGCATTTGTATGTTTTTTAGGTTTTTTCTTGTGATTTATTTCTAGTTTTATACCATTATGGTTAGAGAAGAGCTTGATATGATTTCAGTCATCTTAAATTTATTGAGACTTGTTTTGTGTCCTAATATGTGGTCTGTCCTAGAAAATGTATCATGTACACTTGGAAAGAATGTGTATTCTGCTTTTGTGTGAAATATTCTGAAGATATCAATAAAATCCATCTGATCTAGTGTCATTTAAAGCTGCTGTTTTCTTATTGATTATCTCTCTGGAATATCTATCCATTGATCACAATGGGATATTAAAATCCCCTACTATGATTTTATTACTTTCTATCTCTTACTTTATGTCTATCAATATTTTATTTATATATTTGAGTGCTCCTATATTGGGTACATAAATATTCACAAGGGTTCAATCTTGTTGGATTGATCCCTTTATCATTATGTAATGTCCTTCTTTGTCTCTTACTATAGGTTGGTTTTAAATTTTGTCAGATATAAGTACTGCTACCTCAGCTTTTTTATTTTCTATCAGCATGAAATAGCTTTTTCTATCCCTTTACTTTTTGTCTGTGCATATCCTTCAATCTCTCTTGGAAGCAGCGTATATATGTGTCTCGTTTTATTATCCATTCAGTTATCTTACATTTTTGACTGAAACATTTAATATATTTACATTTAAAGTGTTTATATATAGGTATGTAGTTATTATCATTTACTATTCATAATTATATATTGTCCTTCTTATTAAAGAAATTCCTTTAACACTTTTTGTAATACTGCTTTGTTGTTGATAAACTTTAGATTTTTCTTGTTTATCTCTCCTTCAATTTTATTTTATTTTTTAAAAGGTTTTACTTATTTATTTTTAGACAGAAGGGAAGAGAGGGAGAAAGAGATGGAGATGGAGGGAGAAACATCAATGTGTGGTTACCTCTCAAGCACCCCCTACTGGGGACCTGGCCCACAACCCAGGCATGCACCCTGACTGGGAATCAAACCTACGACCCTTTGGTCTGCAGGCTGGTGCTCAATCCACTGAGCCACACAAGCCAGGGCTCTCCTTCAATTTTAAATGATATCCTTGATGGGTAGAATAGTTTTGGTTTTAGTTTATTGCTTTTCATCGTGTTAAATATTTTATGTCCATCTTTTTTGGCCTGAAAAGTTTCTCTTGAGTAATCAGCTTATGAGAGCTTCCTTGTAGGTCACTGTCTTTTTCTTGCTATTTTTAAGATTCTCTTTTTGTCTTTAACCATTGTCATTTTAGTTATGATAATTCTATGTCAAAAATCTATAATATGATGAGAGACAGTATTATATCTGTGATGTAAAGAGGGAAGTCAATAGAAAAGGAATAATGAGAAAGTAAGAACAAAGTCTTTTAAATTAAACTGTAACCAAATGTATTGAGAAGTGTAGAAGATAAAGTGAAGCAAACATTTCTAGAAAGTAGATTAACAGGCATATACAATGTGTGTATACAATGGAGGAGGAAAGGGTTGAGGGAAAAGAAGTTAAAAAATGTACTTTGTCAGTTCATTAGTTTCAGTGTTTTACCATAGGAGTTCCAGAAATAGAAAACAGTAGAAAGTGGTGGGAAGATAAGTATCAAACAATAATACAAGAAAAATAAAATAAAATTGAATCACAGGTTTAAAGGGAAGAGAAAATGCTCAGAATAATAGATTTTTTAAAAAAGATGATCATTAAGATTCTTTACTATGAGAATTCAGAACACCATGGATTAAAAAGATTTCAAAACCTTCCAGAGAAATAAAGCGTGTCACATTTAAAGGACCAGGAATCCCCATGGCATCAGACTTTGCAACTGCAACACTGGCAACTAGAAGCCAATGAAGTACAGCCTTTAACATTCTGAGGAAAAGTACTGTTTTACTTGGAATTCGATAACAAGATTAACTATCAAACATGTGTAAGAGTAGAATTAAGACATTAAGATGCACAAGGAAAGTCTCAACAAATTTACCTCCCATGTACCTTTTCTCAGGAAGCTTCTAGAGAATGTGCTCTACAAAAATGAGGCTGTAAACCAAGAAAGAGGAAACCATGGGATCCAGGAAACGGGGGACACAGCACAGTCGAGAGGCACAGGGATTTCGCAAGATGGTGTTAAAAAGAAGCCCCAGGACAACAGGTGGGCAGCTGGCCTGGGAACTGATAGATCAGAGGGACTGAGTGGGAGGCGTCCAGAGTGTAAAAGTAGGTATGACAGATTAACCACTGGGGTTGATCACATAAGTAATGGTTTTAATAGGGCTTTTGTAGTTCCTTTAAATAGTTGAGGAATAGTGTGTAGTAGATAAACATACGAAAAGAAGAAATAAAAGACAACATGAGGGAAAAAATTTGAACAAGATAGGAAGTATATTCTTACACTACATTGTTCAACAGTAACAATATTACATGGTCTCACTAACAAACATAGAATATCAATTTACCCTCAGATTGCTACTTAATCTCCTGAAAATATGGGGGAAAAGTTTGTTAGGAGGTGGTGATCAGATAAGAGTGTTATCCTATGGGATAAGAGTAAAATTTTTCTCACTTTGCACAGTAGTAAAACATTAGGTAATCTCTGAAAATGATAACTTAAGAAATATCACTATGTACACATTGCTTAAATATATGGAATCAAGTATCGCAATAAAAATTAAAAGTGGTTTCTTCTGCCATGACAGGATTCAACTTCCTTGCAGGGGAGGGGAAGGTTAGAAATACTGGTTAGTCTTCCTGCCCTGAGCAAGCCCTTAGATTAACCAAACTGAGATAAATTGTTGGGATAACAATTGTACCAATATAGGACAATACTCATTCTGGCCAATAAATATCTTTCATTACAGAAACAAACAACAGCAACGAAGTGTTTCCTCTGAGGATAGAAGGCAATGGGTAGGGACATGTGGGGTAGGGGTTTCCTGTTTTAGGTTATAGGCCGTACAATGTTATTTGCTTTTTTAACATGTAGGCATGTACTACTTGGATAAGTATTAAGCCAGTTAAAAAAATGACTGAACTTAGAAACAGAGGTTATAAAACAAAGTACACAAATACTCCTGCAAAAAAAGCAAAACCAAAACCAGAGGAAGAAGTTGACGGTTTTCTTGATATCTTTCAGAACTCATCTGTGTATCCCTTACCTGATAACAAAGAAGGGGCCACAAGACCCTCTGCCATTCTCACTTCAGACAGCCTGTCCTGTCACCAACCAGTGCTGTCCACATTCTGTGTCTAAGCTCTGCCGGGCTGCTGCACGTTCCCTTCACAATGCCTGTTTTCCCTCGCCCAAGCCTTCGCTTACAGTGCACTTACTGCTCCCCTTTTGTTTCCATATTCACGCGTACATACACACACACACTCACTCACATTCACACCTCATCCCTTCTCCAAGTCCCCTTGTTCCACCTCCATCCCTACCTATACATATCTCAGCTCATATGGATCCTAGCATTCTTCCCGTTCTTTAAATGTCTATTGTATTGTCCCAGACCGCTTTCCACACGCAGCCTTAAATCACAGTTGATTTTGAACTTTTACTTTGTCAAAAACCTAGAAGGTGACATGGGCAGGAACCATATTGCAATGATATTTGTTCCTCCTTAGAGGCTGGCAGAGTGCTGACCTATTCCCGGCACTGCCTCAGGTAATCATTAAATGAATAAATTAATCTTTCATTAAATGTGAAATCTGTTCAGTCATATGGCCCAGTGCTAAACATCTGTATCCATGTAAATAAATAGGACCAGAAGGTGAGGATTTTTTGTCTGTCTTTGTTTTAAGGCAACTTATATGCTTTTTCCTAAGGGGAAAGATCATGCTCAGAGACCAGGGGGTAAACTGTTCCCTAAACTTTTTCTTATACTGCCTTTGTGAGGAATGTGGAAAACTTGTCATCTGGAGGGTTGAAGTTTTTATTTAACTCTTCAGAGGTTACAAGTAGCCTGGCACTAAGGAAAGTGTTGCAAGCAGGACATCACCTTGGCCTCCAGGTAGAGAAGGTCCTGGACATGCCCTTGCACCTGATGGACAGTAACAGCCTAAGACGCAGCAGGAGAAGGTAAAACCTCATGAGGTCATACTATTAACATAAAAAAAAGGAAGTCAATAAATACTCAGTGACATAACATGGTCACCTAGGTAGAGAGGTGCAGCTTGGGCTTGCATCCCCAACTTCTCAACCTAACAAATCATACCAGTATTATCTAAAACATTCCACTTATACAAATAACAAAATGCCTGTCAGTATGGTATATGCAAACAGTGGAGTGATATGGAGACTTTAAAAAGAATAAAGTAGGATCTACAAGTTCTGATCTGGCCAGTACCTTAACATAATTGGTAAAAGGAAAGATTAGTGTGGAATAGGATTAACTCCTTTATGTAACTCAAATACCATCTTTTCAATGAGACTTTTCTTTACCACTGTATCTGTAATTGCAAATTCCACCTCCTCTTGTTCCTGGCTTTTTCTCCATTAGCATTTATTTCTATTTGATGTAATATATACTTTCCTCATTTGTTTATGATCTATCTCTCCTACTTGTATGTAAACTGTGTGAGGAATTTTGTGTATTTCATTTACTGTTTTGCCTCCCACTGCCTTAGAATTCCTGGGTGAATGAATTTTTTTTTAATTTATTTGCATAGAACAGTTCTGGAAGACTACCAAACCTAACAGTAGTTATCTCTGAGCAGTAGAACTAGGAGTACATGGGTGGAAGACTAACTTTTAGTGCCTATACCTCACCATGTACATGTATTACTGAAGTGTTTCTAAAATGGCTATAATGAAATATAAAATTTAGACAGCATCATATATTTTTGGTTCTGACATAATAACATTCACAATCTCTCTTCTTGCTAGAAGTCAAGTTGTAACTGGGCCCCATTTTAAGTCCATGGACTTTATATTTTAGGAAGCTCTTACTAACAAAGACTTTTCTGTGACAATGGTACCATCTGTAGTTATGCTGGGCAGGAAGGGGTAAGTCAGATACATTTATATCTTATAACTTTTAGATAAATGACCCAGAAAAGGTTACTTGACCACTCTGAATTTCAGTTCCCTTGCTTATAAAATAGGGATAATTTTTCCTGTGAGCAAAGGGTATTGTCCGAGCAAAACAGATGGAAAGTATATTCAGTGTCTAGCAGTATCTGATTCAAGACAGGGTTCCCTTTTCCCCACAGAAGGTGACTCAGATAGACGACTCTTAGTGATACATTCTTGGCTGTAAGTACTCCAGGTATGGTACAAGGAGTTTATTAGAAATGCAGAGTCTCAACCCTCACATGCTGTAATGAATCAGAGTCTATACTTTAACAAAATACCCAGGTGATTCTTTTTTTAAATTACTTTATTGTTGTTCAATTAAAATTGTCTGCATTACCCCCCACTGCTTCCCCCACCCCAGCCAATCCCACCTCCCTTCTCCCTTGCTTCCACCCTCCCCTTGGTTTTCTCCATGTGTCCTTTATAGTAGTTCCTGAAAACCCTTCTCTACACAATCCCCTCTTCCCTCCCCTCTGGCTGTTGTTAGATTGTTCTTAATTTCAATGTCTCTGGTAATATTTTCTTTGCTTTTTTCTTTTGTTGATTATGTTCCAGTTAAAGTTGAGATCATATGGTATTTGTCCCTCACCACCTGGCTTATTTCACTTAGCATAATGCTCTCCAGTTCCATCCATGCTGTTGCAAAGGGCAGGAGCTCCTTCTTTCTCTCTACTGCGTAGAATTCCATTGTATAAATGTACCATAGTTACTTGATCCACTCATTTACTGATGGGCACTTAGGTTGCTTCCAGCACTTGGCTATTGTAAATTGTGCTGCTATGAACATTGGCATACATAGGTTCTTTTGGAGTGATGTTTCAGGGCTCTTAGGGTATAGTCCCAGCAGTGAAATTGCTGGATCAAAAAGCAGTTCCATTTTTAGTTTTCTGAGGAAATTCCATACTGTTTCCCACAGTGGCTACACCAGTCTTCATTCCCACCAACAGTGCACTAGGATTCCCTTTCTCCACATCCTCCCCAATGCTTGTTTGTTGCTTTGTTTATGATGGCCATTCTGACTGGTGTGAGGTGGTATCTCATTGTGGTTTTAATTTGCATCTCTCTGATGGCTAGTGATGCTGAGCATCTTTTCATATGTCTCTGAGCCCTCTGTATGTCCTCCTTGGGGAAGTGTCTGTTCAAGTCTTTTGCCCATTTTTTCATTCAGTTTTGTGTCTTCCTGGAGTGGAGTCATGTGAGTTCTATATGTATTTTGGAGATCAAACCCTGGTCCGAGGTATCTTTGGCAAATATGTTTTCCCATATAGTTGGTTCTCTTTTCATTTTAATGCTTTTTTCTTTAGCCATGCAGAGCCTTTTAATTTGATGAGGTCCCATTTGTTTATTCTTTCCTTTATGTCCCTTGCTCTAGGGGACATATCAGTAAAGATGTTGCTGTGTAGAATGTTTGGGATTTTCCTACCAATGTTTTCCTCTAGGACTTTTATGGTGTCACAACTTATATTTAAGTCCTTTATCCACCGTGAATTTATTTTTGTGTATGGTGTAAGTTGGTGCCCAAGTTTCATTTTTTTGCATGTAGCTGTCTCGATCTCCCAACACCATTTGTTGAAGAGGCTATTTTTACTCCATTTTATGCTTCTTTGCCTGTTGTTGAAAATTAATTGGCCATAGAGACTTGGGTTTATTTCTGGGTTCTCTGTTCTGTTCCATTGGTCTATGTGCCTGTTTTTATGCCAGTACCAGGCTTTTTTGATTACAGTGGCCTTGTAATATTGTTTGATATCAGGTCTTGTGATCCCTCCTACTTTGTTCTTCTTTTTCAAACTTGCTGCAGCTATTCGGGGTCATTTATGGTTCCATATAAATTTCTGAAATGTTTGTTCCATATCTGTGAAATATGTCATTGGCACTTTGATAGGGATTGCATTGAATCTATAAATTGCTTTGGGTAGTATGGCCATTTTGATGATGTTAATTCTTCCAATCCATGAGCATGGTACATGCTTCCCCCAGGTGATTCTTATGCACCATAAAGTCTGAGCAGCTCTGTTTTTATGCTTTTTATGGCTGTGTTTCAGGCTGGCTTATATTAATCATGTATTTATTTTCTGTATTTTATGCTACTTTGACATCTTAGGGACTTACAGACCCTATGTAGGTGGAGGCACTGAACTTCCCAGGGCACCCTAATTCCTAGAGATAGCAAACAGTTTGCCTGCAGGCACACCTTTGATATGCAAACCAACCAGTCCTGAGTCCTTGTCCCCACCAGCCTCCTTTTACCAGACTCCTGCAGGCCAGAACTCTATCCTCCTTCCCTGAATCAATGCAAGGCCAGTTATCGGACAATTGGAAACCCCCTATACCACCAAAAACACTGAAATTATTTAAACTGTCCAATTCCACACCTTCTTGCCCTGCCTTGCTTTGCCTTTCTATGGAAACCACAGGATATTTTCCGCTCACTTTCTCTGCTCCTGATCTACCCTGAGGCCCCTGCACATTGTCCTGCAGGGCTCAGCATGGTATTGCATGCTCCCTCCTCTTGGGAACTGTAAGTAGCAAACTGTCTTTTCAGTGGCAAGCATGCCTTATTTAATCTGTTGGCCTCAACATACCTGAATAAAACTAAATCCCAGATACATATTAAAACAAGGCTGCCCTTTTAAACTTTTCTCCTAGTTCAGTGCCACGTGCTCCCTCTCCCCCTTTAACTTGCCGACTTCAGTTTCATTTGAAGAAGAGTGAGTGTGCCCAGCGGAGCCAGATGTTCTGGTGTGGCATGACTAACAGGCTGAAACATAGGAGGATGCTTAAGCCACCTCATCAGCCTAAACTTACTTTTAAATAAAGATGATCAAGGATAACCACGATCAAGGCTGTAAATCTGCTTAATGTACTATGACTACTTTGAATACCAATAATGCTCCTTAAGCACAAGCTCTGAACACTTCAGAAACTGCTATTAGACATGATTAAGACCTCCAAGATAATGGGACCATTTGAATGGAAACACACAAACTTATTTGCAGTGTTCTGAGATGGTATGAAAACAAATGAACCTGCTGTCTACCTCCATTCATTTTTCTCTGTGGCTTCTTAATATGGTGCGTATGCTTTAGGTAGAAATAACTCCTGCCAGGAAGCGCTATGATGTCACCAAGCAGCTTCCCTCCCCAGTGTCGCACTACCTCTGTCTCTTCTGTTTTGAAAAGATTCTTGATATATGGAAGTGAGCTAACTGAAGCTGAGGTTAATAAAAACAAATAAATGATAAAAGAACATAAGAGGAGCTTTTCTCTCTATGAGTCAAAGGAAAAAAATAAAATAAGGAGAATCTACTTCAGAAATATTTCACATTTGTTGGATAAGATGATAAGTACAGAAGATAGCAATTTTATAGTAATATTTCCCATATAAAAGTTTTACTATAATTTTACTAAGAAATTAGAATTTGATTAGTAGCTTTTACTTAGAAATATTAGACAAGGGAATTTTCATTGACTATCAGATTTGTTTCCATAAAAAATAAACCCTCCTCACTATACCACACACACACACACACACACACACTCAAATGTAACTATGTGAAGTGATATATGTGTTAACGAACTTTATTGTGGTAGTCATTTCACTATATATGTATATCACATCATGTGTACATGTTAAATTGATACAATTTTATTTGTCAATTATACCTCATTAAAGCTGGTAAAAATAAATAACCTATTTGTTATGACCACAAAAAGAAACTTTGGCTACAGATATCATGATTTTGCTTCCAATAGCTGGCCCTATCAGATCGAATATACGCCCCAAGCAGTGTCTAAAATTTGACTTGTAACCTGCATGATTAACAGCGTCCCCTGAAACCACGTGCTTATTTCTCAGTAGGTTTGGTTTTTTTTTTGTTCCTTGACCTTTTTTAAGAAACTTAATTTGCCCAAGGGAGTCTCACACAGGAAAAGAATGTTTGCATCTGTTTAGGGAAATGTGCCTGTAATAATGACTTACTTAGAAGGGAGAGATCCAAATGGAATGGAATGGATTGGTAAGCCAGTTTGAGCAGGCAGAGAGCAACCTGGGCCTCATAACTCTTATAAAAGGAGCTCTGCTGCAAAGCGGTTTGCCAAGACTGGGTCTAGCAAGGCCCATCGCCACTCAGCAAGCATTGTCTCTGTAAACTCCCTGCAAAATTCTTCTTACAAAAGCCTCAAGGCATTTAAGTTTTACTTATACTTCTAAGATGGTGCGGATTTCTCGGTTCAGCCCTGCAGACCCCAGGGTAGAAATTACTCTCCGAGGTATGGTACCCATTTTAAGCTTGGCGAAGTCCTTTACATGACTGCAGAGTGGTTGTTGGTGGTGATGCTGTGGCAGTAAGTTCAATTGATTTCTTGGTTGCCAGAAGAGTTGGTGAGTTTGCTGATACATGGGCTGCCGGAAGAGAGAGCTAGACTCAGCTTCTTTCTCATTTGCTGAATTTAAAATGCACCAGCAGGCCAAAGTAGAGAGCTGACAGCTCATCTTGGGAAATGAAGGATTAGTTGAGGTAAAAAAAAAAAAAAAAAAAAGAAGAAGAAGAAGAAAGAAAAGGAAAAAAACAGAACGTTGCCATTGCATGGGGTCTTTTGTGCTTCTCAAGTTCCTGTTTCTTTTGCTTTATCTTTTTTCTCTTTCACTTTTCTACCAAGAAAGCATGGTTAATTTGTTTAGAACCATGGCCTCAAGGCTACCAATATATTGAAATGGCAAAGGTGGCAACAGAAAGTTTCTTAAAATAAGTTTTGAAAACCCGAAGCTTGATTAAATTCTTTTTGTCAACTTCGTCTGCTATTTAGTCTAAAGAACAAAAGGTGAAACCATTGACCATATTTAAGTTAGCAAGGTTAATGTGAAACAAAGCTTGATGTATACTCAATGTGTGTTTACCTTTTTTAAAATTTTAAGTCTATCTTTGCACAATTAGCAAAGTATTAAATGACCTTTCCTTCAAAGTCTGGAAGCAATTGCTTGTTTCTATGAATATGTGAACATGTTTTACAAGGTTCAAGTTGATTGATTGGCAAATGCTGATAAAATCAAAGCAAGGCTAAAATGTAGTGCACCAGCTGTAGTATTAATTACTTTTGTTCAATAATGTTTCCAGTGGCTATACAATTATGGTTTACCTTTCAATAAATACTACTGCCTTAATTGCAACATCATTGTGGAAATTTATCCCTGAAGATGACTGTTAGGAACCACAGCTAGGACTAAACATTTCTATATCTGTTCATGCTTTTGTGCTCAATTATAAGCATGGATTGCTGTGAGCATTTAAAAAATGGATACTTTATATTTAATGTGAATGAATGTTAATATACTTTAAAAATCATGTTCCATTGATTGGCCTAAGTATAGTGTTCCCTACATTTCTGGATTGCTTGAAGTTAAAAAAAAATTAAATTCTCTAAATTCCTTACACTATTCACTAGGAGCATTACATTCTTAGCCCATTACCATCCACCTGTTTTGGCAGCTGTGTTGGGCTCTGACAGAGGGCCTATAGCAGTCCGTTTCTTGGCCATATGTGTTTCAGACAGGTGAAATGCTTGGCCAAACCCAGATTCCTGCTTTTGTTCATGAAGTAAGTAGCTGATCGGAAGGATCTCCCACAGCCTAGGTCAAACCTGAAGGTGTAGCAGGAGGGGAATGTGCATCAGGTCGCAGACTGTCCTGCAGAGTCCTCGTTCCTCTCTGGTGTTGTCCGTGCCCACGGGAGAGACTTCCCCCTGCAGTTACTGCCGATAGCACGTAGACTTAGGAGTCCACTGGTCTGAAAGTTTTGTCAGGGCATCATAAGGTGCCCTGCCGCATCTAAGCTTCTGGGAAATTAGGTGTCCTCCAAAAGTACCTTTGACATACTTTTCTCAACAAAGTCATTTCAATTCAATAAATGTTTATCAGCCCTACTTTATTCCAGGCACTGTGTGGGGCCCTAGATGTAGAGATATAAACCAGAATCATTCTCTATCCTGAAGCTTACGATATTCAATCATAACTCTGAACTTTGGGAATTTGTAATTTAAAAGATGTCTTTACATAATTTGCCAAAAAGTTTGAGGCCCCATCATGTTCAAGGAAGTATTCTAGATGTTCAATAAATTCTATATGTTTTCTTTCTTTAGTAATTTTAGAGACCACTAGGTTCTGGTGGCCTTGTAGGGCAAGTTTGGTGTATGAGCTACCTCAGTCGCTAGTTACCAGGTAATAGTTGTACTAGAGAATACCACAGCTGCCAGACCTGCATTGAATCAGTGGAACTGAGCAGGGACGATATGGGGCTGTGCAATGAGGGAGTTAGGGACAACTTGGGACAACTGGAATCAAGCTGATTTTGACATGTGGATCACAGTAGAAGCAGATTAAACTGGCAAGTCAAGGTTGAGAGTTAGGCAGAAGTCGCATTGGGCTAGTAGGTGGTAGAATTCCAAGTGATTGCCTAGAAGGTAAGGGCAGAAGGCAGAGCAGATGAGGGTCACAGAGAAGGAGCAGGTCAGAAGAAATCAAAGCAGGTTAACAAGCAGGTGAGCGGTTAGAGCCACTAGCCCCGCGAGCGCTGGAGCGCTCTGAAAGACAGGCAGCGCCGAGATGGACTCGGCCATCAAGAACCAGGCTTAAGGATAATGAGAAAAACCTCTGCCACTGACAACTTGGTCATAAGAAGTAAAATGTGCTCTTAGTAATTTAGGTCACAGTCCTGTGGGCAGGACAGGCAGCATGATGCAGAATTCTGAGTGTGGGCTCACTATGTTCTCCCAGCCCAGAGAGGTGATGTCTGGCATGCAGTCAGGCCCCACAAGTATTCCACTGAACTGACCTGGGTTCTGGGAGCAGAGGAGGGAGGTTCCTACATGAAGTGATTTTCACATGACAATATAAAAAAATTAAATTGCCTTGGCACTTAATGGAGAAAAAAGTAAGCACAAGGGAATAAAACACATCATTTGTTTAAATGACACATATATTGTCCCAGAACTTATGTTTATTTCCCCACTTGGTTTCTTTCCTCTGAATGCCATTAAGTAAGAAGAGGGACAGAAAGGTATGGAACCTGGGAAGTTTTAAGAGTCTACGGTTAGTTGTACCTCAGTCCGAGGTGTTTTCCTTGTAAGAGCATTTGGAAAGAAAGAAATAAAAAGATAATAGTGAAGTGATTAAAATCCTACTGAACTCCCGGGTTCGTGACTGTGGAAAACCTAAGCGAGACGCCAGGTCCGGCTGCCGGACAGCCAGCGCGTCGTCTGCTCTTCCATCAGAAAGGTACTGCCTGCCGGCTTCCGTCCTCTGAAGCTCTTTATGTTTGTGGTGAGCGATAGCTGCCAATATATATAAGAGGAAAGATTATTTTGTGCCACCTTAATAAAAGTCCTATTGCGCTAGTGGTGTACATCACACATAAAAGCTGTGAAACACAGCCTCTTAAAAAAACGCCCTGTGTCACCAAGATGGGTCAGTAGGATGCAAGGAAGCTCACCGGGGCAGCTTTCTGTGGACTGCCACACTGAGCCCGAAGCTGAGAAAGGCCAGAGAGCCGTTCCTCACCCTGAGCTCCTGCACCAGTATTCCCTGTTTTGACACTAGATGGGGCATTGTTGTTATTACAGTGGTTCTAAAATGTGAATGTATAAAACCCAGAAAGGTGGAAACATTACTTTAGGACATGATATTGTGCGACCAAATAGAGAACACTGGAGAAGAGAATAGCCAGGAAAAGTGTCTAATCCAAACTCTAACTCTTCGCTCTTACCTGAAAATGCTGTGCCCAGCCCATGTGTACGCATTGATTCAGAGGCAGACCCAGAACAGAAGCCTGAGGCCAAATCTCAGGCACCCAAGGTGCGCGCGCCCTAGGGATCTGAGAAGCCGAATGCTTAGCTCTCAGAAGCTGCCTTCTTTTACACGGGGAACTAAAAAAAAGAGTTAACTCTCCAAGGCACGCCCTCCTACATAATTCTTCCTACAATTTGACTCTACATGTAGGTGGCTCAAAGAAAATTAAACAATGAACATAACTCACATGCTTGGCTTGTTTATGTTGTTAACTCCTCTCTCTCACACATGCAGGTGCACTCACACATATTTTCACACATCCGTGACACATCTTTGCAAAAACAGCAATGTGAATGAATTAACTTCATTTTACAAAATATGAATAAACAAAATATGATTTATTATATTTGGATTCTAGCTCACTTAAGTTCCCCTCAGGTTTTTAACTCTAGTTAGCTTCCAGGCACCGTGGAAATGGATCAGAATCGGTCTTTGTCTTGGTCTGTCAGCCATTTACCAGTCATCATTGAACATTAGAATCCTCCGGGCTCGGAGCCCTTCCTGGAACCCAGCTGAAGAAGCGGACTTCCCAGAGCTGCTCTCTCTCCAGGTCCACCCCAGATCCTCGACTTCCCCTTCCTCTTTCCTCTGCGGCAGGGGAGGAGCCAGCCTTCACCTCCACTTCCCGTGCCAGTGTGATTAAATTTCTGAAAGAAAATGACCAGTTTCTCCTTGCTCCCCTCCCTTCTGACTAATAGGTTCCAGCCCAGAAAAAATTCTTATAAACCCTGTAGTTCATTTGCAGACATTTTTCATAGTGGAAACTCTTTCTTAAGAAGATATATTTAACTTGTGTTTAGTCACTCTGAAGAGGGATGATTACTGCATTAGCTTTTTCTCCTTTCAGTGGTAGCACTCCGCACTCCCAGGCCCGTCCTGCTAAGTGCCCTCCATCCTAGAAGCTGTGCTTCCTGCACATCTGGGGAGACTGGTAGGAAGGGCAGGCTAGTGAGAAAGAAACCATCTAGTCTGCGATTTTTATTTCATATTAGACATTGCAAACTTAAATCTTTTTGAAGTAAAACACTTTTAAAGTCTGATTTTAAGAACTTGGCATGCGTGGGCTGATTCCCCCCGCCCCCGCCCTGACTTGGAATGCTCTTCCCTGCCTGGTCTGATCTCATTCACCCTTTAAGATCCAGCTCAAATCTCATCTTCTCTGCTGGGCCTCTACCCTCCCTTTTCCCATGTTCCCTTACAGAACCTTCACTCTTTATTTTGTGCTGCCAAGCATTTTATTCATACCACTAGAATGTAATCCCAGTACATTACAATCAGTTGTGTATATGTCTGTTCTGCCAGCCCTGGAGTGGGCTTCTCCAAGGCAGGAAGAGTGGGTGGTGCCTGGTTCATCACCTGCACAAAGAGAGCACGGGGAGGTTGTGCACTGGAAGCCGTGTGCACATTTATGGGGTTGAAGCAAATTGCGTCAGCACCAGCTCTTTTAATAGAAGGGTTCTGAGGTTTTGGAAAGCGTATGAAGTAAAAAGGTAATTTAAAAATCATAGTCTTCTAAAATTTCAAGACAAAGTTTTTTATATTCTTATTTGTAAGGGAAAAGTATTATATAAAACCAGACATATATTACCAGGTATATGAGAATACTGGTCATTTATTTGCTCCCCACATCTAAACAGAATAGAAATTTTTATCACCAATTCACTTGGCTTTATGCAAAGAATGTATACTACAAAAGTTGTATGTGAATCTAATATCTATAAGTCCATTTATGTATTAAAATACACTAAGGAATAAATTTAAAGAAAACATTTTTCCAAGTAAAAAATATTTTTATAAAAATAATAATTTCTGAATTTATCAGGAATCTGCCTATTACAGAGAAGTGTTTTTCCTAGAACAATAAAGTAAGGTTCTCCTGTGTTCCAGTCAAAATTTACCTGGCATTCATATCCTGCTTTCCCATTGTCTGTTAAACACTGGACTTAACTCCTAAGGTTTTTAATTTATACAACAGGTATTCTTGGCTTACTAAAGTGAAAAATTCCTCTCACTGTCATAAAATTAGTATGTATTATTTCTGCTTCAGTTAATAAAAAATTCCTTGCATGAGCATTTAATGATTTTTAACTCAAATCTTATTAGAAGGAGTCAGTATGTCAAATTCTTGATTTGCAAGAAAATCTGAGGACTGATGTGAATGCTTATGCAGATCTGGAATATAGAAAAAGACACCAGGCATGAATGTTTTTGGAACTAAAGTTTTATGTGAGTTTTATTTAAACACTCCCATTTTCCTTATTTCTATAATGGTCAAAAGAGAATTGAAGAGGGGTGCAGAGCAGTGTGGGTTTGGAGTTACTGCTGTTAGAATTTATGGTGAGGGACTCAGTCAGTCAGTGTCCCTTTGCATTCAGACGGCGGGGTTACTGTTGCCTCATCTCCATCTTCTGGTGGGGCGCACAGCAGAGGTCCTTTAATAATGCATTCACTGAAAATAATATTCTTGGCTCTGGAACTGTGCATTTAACACATTCTCAGCAAATGCCATGTGAAAAACCTAGTGCTTTTAGACTGAGGTTCTGCCATGCATAAATCAAACACTGGAGTGTTGACCTTTTCCAGTAAACAATACTAGAAATGTTGAGTACCTTTAAAATTCAAACGCAGCTTTTAAAATGTGTTCTCATTTTCATGGACAGCTGAGACCTGCCTGTACTAATACGCAGCTAATCTGAGGTCTGGGAGATGCTTGGGCATCAGTCAGACGTGGTTCATCTTTGCTTGTTTTAGTTCCACTTGTGGAAGCTCTGAGGCCTGCGCTGTTCAGCACTCCCTCCAGACAGGCGTTTTAATTTCCCAGGAGATCTTTCTCATGTCTGAGCTTTTGTCTTGTGAGTGTCACATTTGGACCAGTATATATGCCTCCACCCAATTTTAATTAAATGGTAAAGCTGATCTTTATTTATTAGAATTTTATTTCAAACATAGATATCCCCCCCATCACTACTTAAAAAAATGTTTATATTGGCTGTGTCTTTTCTCACTCCTAAAAAATATCTAAGGAACCCCCCACCCCATTGTGAGATCTAATCCAACTTTTACGACTGCTCCTTGGGATCAGAATACACAGAGCTGAGTGACTGCCTGGAGATTGCATTTGCCCAAAGGTGACCATTACCAGCAGAAACTCAGTACTGCCCTGGGGCAGGTAGGTTCTGGGACAGGGCCTCCAGGTGAGAGAGCTGTATCTGACCTGTTCCACTGGATTAAAAATTAAAATCTGTTTAGAAGCCAACTGCTCACTTCTAGCCTGGAGCATCTAGTAGCATTCCCAGGTTAGTGAATGTGCTTTAAGGGAATAGTGTTTAATTCCTTCTTGCTTCAGTTACACACACACACACACACACACACACACACACACTGCACTTTTGTTTTCTTCTCTTTGTCTCCTTTTCTGTTTGGACAATAGAAATACCATCACAATTCTAATAATTTAAGCTGAGATACTTATATAGAAAAACAGAAAGCCTTTGTGAGAGATGGAGTGTAAATTTAGCTTAATATAAAGTAATTGGCAATCAGTTACTGGAGTGTCTGGTTCATAGGGGATTTTTTTTATTTGATTCATAAGGGGTAATTGCAAATAATACAAAAACAAGCTTGCATCATAGAATGTGACTAATATTTTGGAGGCAGTATGGAATTATTCCAATCTCTTAAACATCCATGCATTCATCCAGTGCTATGTACTGACTACTGACCTGCAGAATGATGACCCGAATACATCGTAAGTATCAGAAATGAGCAGGACAGTTCTTCAGTCTTTCTTTGCCTTGCATGGCCATGACAGTTTTCAAGAGAACTGCTTAGTTATTCGTAGGATATTTTTGAGTTTCCTTTGTCTGATGTTCTCTCATGAGGTTAGAGAATTTTGGCCAGAATACCACAGAGGTGATATATCCTTCTCAGTGTATTGTAGGAAAGGGCACATGCTGTTAGTATATGATTTAACATCTATTTGATTACTGGTTAACATCTATTGCTGATGTTATTACTGATTTAACATCTATTTGATAACATAGTTGAAACAATATTTTTTCTTTAGTTGTCCAAATTATAGCATTAATTTGAACATAGTATGCTAGAATTCTGGTGATTTAGTATTTTCATAAAAATATGTTTTCATAAATGTAATATCCATTTTCACCTGGATTAAAATGATACTTCAGGGATTTTTGAAATTATAATTAACTCTTTTTACAATATTCCAGTTTTAGGCATGCATCTAAGTTTACTCTGATTTTTAGTTTCTGTTCTATAAATTTGTTGAGAATTAGATGAGATGATGAATGTGAAACTGGTGTCATTTAGAAGGTGCTTGGCAAATTTTAAGTGTAGAAGAATTCTGATTTTGTAATCTCTGTGTAAAAAATTTACATTTAGTCTCAGGGCAATAAAATGTCAAAATGTATCATGAGTTAGTTAAATATTGTAATAAGTACTATCAGCAAATATTTAGCACATTAATCACAATTACTGCAGAGATTTTCAACACTTCTGGCTCTTCAAGTTAGCGACATATTTTCTAATTGTTCTTTAATTGTTGTGCTAATATGAACTTTGGGTTTCCCATTAGTGCATTTATTTGTTTTGTACCTAATTGTTATACCTGATAATTAACCTATAAATAATATGAAAGTTTCAGGTTCATCCTGAAACTAAGACTTGAAGCTAAGACTTCCTATATCTAGATAAGGGATAAGATATTTTGTCTCTAGCTGTATGTTTTTAAATTTTTTTCTGAAACCATATTCTGGGTCTATAATTTACTTGTAGATAGATCTGTAGGCATATTGAACGTGATGCAATGAGGTCAAAAAACTTTTGCAACAAAATCTGGCTCATTGATCGTTCATTCACTGAACACCTATGTTTTGCTAGTTAGGTGCTAGATGAACAATGATGAGCAAAAGAAACAATACATGGAACCTCAGTCTAGTAGGAGAGACAGACATTGGAGAAAATATGTATTTACATATGTATACACAAAACATTATGAGGTTAAAGAACAGGTTACCATAAAAGAGGATGGTCATTAATAATGTAAGAGATGTAAGAATCATCAAGTCAGGCCAAGGATTGCTCAGCCAGTGTTCTGCCTGTAAGAATCAAAGCTAGGGATACCATCACATCATATTCATGGGTCCTTAAGATCGAAAGATCTGAAAAGTCCTCCTGCAGACTTCTCAATCAATACTATGCTGTTGAGTTTCTTCAGATATACTAATTCAAAAGAATATACACACCCCTCTGTTCATTGCAGTTATTTACAATAAGCCAAGATATGGAAGCAACCCAACTACCCATCAACAAACAAGTGTATAAAAATGTTGTGGTACATATATATAATGCAATATTACTTGATCATAAAAAAGAATGAAATCTCACTTATGAGTGAAATCATATGATTCTTTTTTTATTTTTTAATTCTTCAAGTACAGTTTTCTGCCATTTCCCCCACCCCAGCCCAACCCCTCAGCCCTCCCTCCCACCTACCTCTCCCCCCATTATTGTCCATGTGCCCTCTATAATTGCTCCTGCAACCCCTTCGCCCTTTTCCCCTAAAATTCCCTCCCCTCTCCCCTCTGGTCACCATCAGCCTGCTCTCAATTTCAGTGTCTTTGGTTATATTTTGCTTGTTCATTTGTTTTGATTAGGTTCCTGTTAAAGGTGAGATCATATGGTATTTGTCTTTCGCTGCCTGGCTTGTTTCATTTAGCATAATGCTCTCCAGTTCCATCCATGCTGTCGTGAAGGGTAGGAGCTCCTTCTTTCTTTCTGCTGCATACAATTCCATTGTGTAAAGGTACTGTAGTTTTTTGATCCACTCATTTACTGATGGGTACCTAGGTTGCTTCCAGCACTTCGCTATTGTCAATTGTGCTGCTGTGAACATTGGAGTGTATAGGTTCTTTTGGATTGGTGTTTCAGGGTTTTTAGGATATAATCCTAGCAGTGGAATTGCCAGGTCAAAAGGCAGATCCATTTTTAGTTTTCTGAGGAAATTCCATACTGTTTTCCATAGTGGGTGCACCAGTTTCCAATCCCAACAACAGTGCACTAGGATTTCCTTTTCTCCACAACCTCTCCAACACTTTTTGTTTGTTGCTTTGTTTATGATGGCCATTCAACTGGCATGAGGTGGTATCTCATTGAGATTTTAATTTGCATCTCTCTAATGGCTAGTGATGCTGAGCATCTTTTCATATGTCTCTGGGCCCTCCTCCTTGTATGTCCTCCTTGGAGAAGTGTCTGTTCAAGTCTTTTGTCCATTTTTAAATTCAGTTTTGTGTCTTCCTGGAGTGGAGTCATGTGTGTTCTTTATATATTTTGGAGATTAAACTCTTGTCTGAGGTATCATTGGCAAATATGTTTTCCCATACGATTGGTTCTCTTTTTATTTTAATACTGTTTTCTTTAGCCATGCAGAAGCTTTTTATTTTGATAAGGTCCCATTTGTTTATTCTTTCCTTTATGTCCCTTGCTCTAGGGGACTTATCAGTGAAGATGTTGCTGCGTGGAATGTCTGAGATTTTCCTACCAATGTTTTCCTCTAGGACTGTTATGGTGTCACGACTTATATTTAAGTCCTTTATCCACCTTGAATTAACTTTTGTGTATGGTGTAAGTTAGTGCTTGAGTTTCATTTTTTTGCATGTAGCTGTCCAGATCTCCCAACTCCATTTGTTGAAGAGGCTATTTTTACTCCATTTTATGCTTCTTCACCCTTTGTTGAAAATTAATTGGCCATAGAGACTTGGGTTTATTTCTGGGTTCTCTGTTCTGTTCCATTGGTCTATGTGTCTGTTTTTATGCCAGTACCAGGCTGTTGTGCTAATATGAACTTTGATTACAGTATCCTTGTAATACAATTTGATATCAGGTCTGTGATCCCTCCTACTTTGTTCTTCTTTCTCAAAATCACAGCAGATATTCAGGGACGTTTATGGTTCCATATAAATTTTTGAAGTGTTTGTTCTATGTCTGTGAAATATGCCATTGGTACTTTGATAGGAATTGCATTGAATCTATAAATTGCTTTGGGTAGTATGAACATTTTGATGATGTTGATTCTTCCAATCCATGAGCATTTTATATGTTTCCATTTGTTTGTGTCTTCCATGATTTCCTTCTTCAGTGTTGTGTAGTTTTCTGAGTACTGGTCTTTTACCTCCTTGGTTAGGTTTATTCCTAGGTATTTTATTTTTCTTGTTGCTATATCAAATGGGATTTTTCCCTGATTCTTGCTTCTGATGTTTCATTGTTGATATACAAAAATGCCTTTGGTTTCTGGATATTGACTTTGTATCCCGCTGTTTTACCAAATTCATTTATTAGGTTGAGTAGTTTTTTGGCGGAGTCTATAGGATTTTCTATGTACAGTATCATGCCATCTGCAAACAATGACAGTTTTATTTCCTCCTTTCCAATTTGGATGCCTTTTATTTCCTTTTCTTGTCTGATTGCTGTGGCTAAACCTTCCAATACTATGTTGAATAGAAGTGGCGATAGTGGACAACTTTGTCTTGTTCCTGATCTTAGTGGGAAAGATTTTACTTTTTGCCTATTGAGTATGATGTTTGCTGTAGGTTTCTCATATATGGCCTTTATTATGTTGAAGAATGCTCCCTCTATTCCCACTTGCTGGAAATCATATGATTCTTGGTGTTTTCTGACTAGCTTATTTCACCTAGTGTGATCTTCTTAAGGTCCATCCATGTTGTTGCAAATGGCAGTATTTTATCCTTTCTTAGGGCTGAGTAGTGTTCCATTGTATGTATGAACCACATCTTCAAATAAACAAAAACTCATAGACACAGGCAACAGTATAGTGGTTGCAGAGAAAAAGAGGTTGGGGAGTAGTGAAGGGTAAAGGGGACAAATATATGGTGAAAGAGGATGATTTGACTTTGGTGGGGGTTGCACAATGTGGTACAGATCAGGTATCATAGAACTATACATTTGAAATACACATAATCTTGTTAACCAATGTCACCCCAATACATTTAATGTTATTAAAAAAGAATGAAATCTTACCATTTGCAACAGCATGGATGGACCTAGAGGGTATTATGCTAAGTGAAATAAGTCAGCTAGAGAAAGACAAATGCCATATGATTTCACTTATATGTGGAATCTAAAGAACAAAGTAAACTAATAAACAAAACTAAAACAGACACATAGAGAACAAACTGATGGTTGCCGGAGGGGAGGAGGGTTGAGTGAAAAAGGCGAAGGGATTGAGATGTGTGCAAATTGGTAGTTACAAAATTGTCATGGGGATATAAAGTACAACATAGGAAATATACTGAGTAATATTGTAACAACTGTGTATAGTGCCAGGTAGGTACTGGAAATATTAGGGGGATCACTTTGTAAATTATGTAATTGTCTAACCACTATGCTGTATACCTGAAACTAATACAAAATATTGAATGTAATCTGTAATTGAAAAACAAAATTTTAAAAAACAAAATAGAAAAAAAGAAATAACATATAAATATTCTACTGTTGAATGCAGAGGGTCAACCAGCTACTTCTTCTAAAGTTTCAGGAAACCTTCCTGAAGTTCTCTCCTTCCATTCCTTCTTCTAATTAAATTGATCAGATATTTATTCACTGTATCCTACAGTGGCTGTCAAATACCGGTGCACATTAGAATCCCCTTAGGAGCTATTTATTAATGCCTGTTCCGCACATCAGATCCACTGAGTTAAAACCTGCTGGGGATGGAGACCAGCCTGTATTTAAAAAAAAAGAAAACCCTTCTCAACTGACTCTAATGTCCTTCAGATGTTGAGAGGCTGTGTGCCAGGCACAGAGGCCAGCCCTGTGGCTACTGAGAGATGCAGACATCTGCCTGCGGGACAAACATGCTTCCATATGTTAGATAGGTTCAGTAAGGAAAGCATTTGATTGCTCTGTAGAAAGCTTACATTTTCTCCTTTTTTTTTTAAACAAGAAAGCTGCTTTATTCCCTTATGAAAAAATGCTATAAAGGTAGCATGACTGCTGTAAAATACTACATAGGCACACAGGTCCTAATCCCTCTGGCAGGCGCAGGTTTAGAGTCAGGCTTAATTTCACGTGCACTCTCTGCATTAAATACACATGGGCGTTGTGCAACTTCTGGCCCCTAATGGCATAAATTGAAAGTTTTTCTGTCCACCCACAATTAGGGACCTGTTAGTAACTCCTGTGCTTCAAGAGGAGAAATAAAAACCAGTTTCTAAAGTAAGAGAATTGAGTCCATTTTACGAGTATGATAGTTTTTGGCCAGAAATCTGTTAACATCTACCCTAAAAGTAGATACACGGACAATGTCTCAGATTAAACTTGATTTTGAAGATGTTCTGTTTATCTTGAGTTGGAAGATGTGGGCCATGTAGATTTGAAAGCATTAGTGTCCAAAATGAAATGGGGTAGGCTAACTTCCCGTCATCCAAGCAACTGAAGAGTAGAAGTCTGAAGATTGAAAAAAGGTGTTTGTGTTTCACTCCCTATAGAACACAAGTGGGTACTGCAATAAGACAACTGTATGTTAACACTTTTTCACATCTCTACTGCAGACAGCCAAAACAACATACTTTCTATGCATCTCCCCACCCATCCTGGAATAATAATTTTCCAAGACTTGGGGTGATTGTGGCTTCATCCCCTGGCTCCAGGTGGCAGTTCACCCCATAACCGAGTTCCCTGTTCTCTAGTCACTGCTGGGCCTCAGAATTGCAGCAGATGGTCCCTAGTCAGCATCTAGGCCTCTGTGACAGTTAGGTCTCTGGTGACTTGAAAAGCTGCAATGAAGGAACTCAGATGAATCTTCTCATTGGTGCCAATAGAAAGTCTGTATTCGATTTCTGCCATTTCAGTCAATAAATGTATTCAAGTTGAAGATGGAAAGCCAACGCCATGCACTAATGAGTGTATCTCTGTCAGGATATCACGTAATGCCAATCCCTTCAGAGTTTTCAACTCCATAATATTTCTGTAGGCTGTGGTGAAGTCTTGATTGTCCATCCAGTCAGAATGTTGGCTATGTCTGACTTAAGTGGGTGCCCTACACAGGTGCAGATGGTCTGCTCTGTCGCTTTTCCAAAGGCCATATTGGCGCTCTGCACAATGATCAGAGCCCGTTGCACATCTGCACGGGAAAGAGTCACAGTGCTTTCATCCTGGCTTTACTCATATCACCTTTCTCTTTACAACATGTTCCAGGCCTGGAATCAGAAGTTCAGGAGTTAGGGGGCCAAATCAGATCCTTATACAGCAGGACTGCAAGGTGGGGTGATCTTTGACAGATAGTTACAGATGAGGCAAAATCTGGTATTTTCCATAAATTTCTAAGTCACTCTCCTCAAGGCGTTCTGCGCATCTTTAGTCATGGCATCAGCTTCATCCAGTATCACTAGTTTAAAGCCTTTCTTAAATATTGTCTTTGTGCTAGCAAAGCTCGGATTTGGTCCCCGGATGATACCTATTCCTTGATCGTCTGAAGCACTCAGCTTCAAGACCATGGAGTCTTTGTCTTTGTACAGCTGTTTCACCCAGGCTAGAATGGTGGGTGGCTTTCCTGTCCCTGGAGGACCATAGAGAAGCAGGTGTGGCAGTTGGTCTTCACTGACAAATTTGTGAATGGTACTCACAATGGCCTGATGAGAAATGAGATCATTCTGTGTCTGTGGCCAGTACTTTTCAACCCTGGGCAGATTCCTGATCTGGATGCCAAGGGCTGCTGCTGCTGCTGGTGTGCTCAGCTGTCCATGGCAGGGTGATGGAGGTGTCTGGATCCACTGGAGTCGGGTAATCTCCCAGGGGTCTGCACAGATCTCTGCATTTTATCCTTTTTAAATGAACTAAACAAACAACTTAACTGCTCTTGTGCCTTGAAAATCCCTAGTTTTATCCACCAGGTCCCCAAGCAAGAAATCTGTGGATGGTTTTTGAGGATTGCCTTCTTGGACCATCATCACTGTATTCCAGTTGCTCAAATCCTATCTTTCTATCTCCAGAAATATCTCTCTAATCTCTTCCCTCTTTCCAGTCTCCATTGTCACTGCCTCATCTTCCACACACTCCAGTAATTACCTCGAAACAGGTTATGTCGCCTTGAGCTTCTCTCCCTGTGAGTTTACATTCCACCTCAGTAAGATTATCATTCTGAATTACAAACTTAACCCTGGTACTCCCTATTTAAAATACTCCATTAGGTCCATTAGGTTGTCTATGGAAATCAAAGTCTTTAGCATGGTCTGACCAATATCAGTATCATTCCCCACTATTCACCATTTTTCCCTAAAGCTCCAGTTAAACAAAATTACTCACTTTTCTACACCATGCCATACACTTTTTGCCTGAGTTTCTTAGCTCGTGTGTTCTTGATGCCTAAAACACTTTTTTAAAAGATTTTATTTATTTACTTTTAGAGAAAGGCAAAGGGAAGGATAAAGAAAGGGAGAGAAACATCAATGTGTGGTTGCCTCTTGCATGCCCCCTCCTGGGGACCTGGCCCACAGCCCAGGCCTGTGCCCAGACTGGGAATCAAACTGGTGACCCTTTGCTTTGCAGTCCGGCACTCAATCCACTGAGCCACACCAGCCAGGGGTAAAACACGTTTTTTAAATTTCTTTAAATACTAATAATCAACCCTCCCATTTTTACCATCCATCCTTCAGGAAAATCTAAAATCACTCCACTGGCAGAGTTGACTGGTTCTTCCACTGTGTTCTTTCTATTAACCTGTGTTTTAATTAATGTACCCATTTATCTACACACCTATGTATATACTAACGTGTCTGTCTAGCCCTCCCTTTTTTGGAGTTTTTTGTCTGCCTAGAACTTAAAATGGTGCTACGCACAGTAGGGGTTAACTAAATATAGGTTACTTAACTAACCTAGACTATCATCTATATTTGCTTTCCTTCTAATATGTGAAGATTACTTTCAACCTTTATCTTTTTTCTTTTATATTTTCTTTTCTTTTTTTAAAACTGTCGTTCTATTACAATTGTCCCAATTTTCCCCCATTGCTCTTCGCTGCCCTGCCCACCAGCCAGCCCCACTGCCACAGTCAGTCCTCCCTGCTGTTTAAGTCCACAGGCCGTTCACATATGTTCTCTGACTCCTTCCCCTTCTTTCCTTTCATCCTTTATTGTTTTACCCAAGTCACGATGCTAGTCATTTGCCATTCTAAAACTGACACAGCTCTGGAATTTCAGTAATTATGGGCAGTTTCCAAAGCTGAATGAAGTTCTCAAGGTCAAATAACCTAATCCTAATAGAGGTGCTACAAACTCAGATTTGCAAGAGAGGAAAGTGGTTAGCATTTAATCTAGTACCATATCACCTTGGGTCCAGGATTGAATCTTACACTTGGTTTTTGTTCTGAGGATATCTGCTGCTAGCTCTAATGCCTTCCTTCTCCCTATTTCTACCATGATCTCGGGCTAAAGTTTCATGCCTGCATTGTTTACCATATCCTTCCTAACTTATAGATTACTTTGCTTGGAGAAGGAGACACAAAATGGGAGTTAAACAATTCTGTCATCCTTTTATTTATTGTTAGTGGCCTTCCCAAAAAGTGTGTCTATTTTTCCTTGTTCCTCTCCTTTGGATATTTTTTTTGAGGTTCTCTTTATTTATTATTATTTTTTAATTTTTTTATTTTAAATAATTACTTTATTGTTTTTCAATTACAGCTGTCTGCATCCTCTCTCCTTCCCACCTCCACCCCCTCCAACCCCACATACCTCCCCTGCCTCCCTCCTCCCCCTTGGTTCTGTCCATGTGTCCTCTATAGTGATTCCTGAAAACCTTTCTCCCCATTATCCCCTCCCCCCTCCCCCCTGGCTGTTGTTAGATTGTTCTTAATTTCAATGTCTCTGATTATGTTTTGCTTGCTTTTTTCTTTTTTTGATTATGTTCCAGTTAAAGATGAGATCATATGGTATTTGTCCCTCACCGCCTGGCTTACTTCACTTAGCATAATGCTCTCCAGTTCCATCCATGCCGTTGCAAAGGGCATAAGCTCCTTCTTCCTCTCTGCTGCGTAGAATTCCATTGTGTAAATGTACTATAGTTTCTTGATCCACTCATTTGTAGCACCACTCAATTGTGCTGCTATGAACATTGGAGTGCATAGGTACTTTTGGATTGGTGTTTCAGGGCTCTTAGGGTATAATCCCAGTAGTGGAATTGCTGGATCGAAAGGCAGTTCCATTTTTACTTTTCTGAGGAAATTCCATACTGTTTTCCACAATGGCTGCACCAGTCTGCATTCCCACCAACAGTGCAGTAGGGTTCCCTTTTCTCCACATCCCCTCCAACAGTTATCTGTTGCTTTGTTGATGATGGCCATTCTGACCGGTGTGAGGTGGTATCTCATTGTGGTTTTCATTTGCATCTCTCTGACGGCTAATGCTGTTGAGCATCTTTTCATATGTCTCTGGGCCCTCTGTATGTCCTCTTTTGAGAAATGTCTGTTCATGTCTTTTGCCCATTTTTTAATTAGGTTTTTTGTCTTCCTGGAGTGGAGTTGTATGAGTTCTTTATATATTTTGGAGATCAAACCCTTGTCTGAGGTATCATTGGCAAATATATTTTCCAATACTGTTGGTTCTCTTTTTATTTTAATACTGTTTTCTTTAGCCCCACAGAAGCTCTTTATTTTGATAAGGTCCCATTTGTTTATTCTTTCCTTTATGTCCCTTGCTCTAGGGGACAAATCATTGAAGATGTTGCTACATGGGATGTCTGAGATTTTCCTACTGATGTTTTCCTCTAGGACTTTTATGGTGTCACGACTTATATTTAAGTCCTTTATCCACCTTGAATTTATTTTTGTGTGTGGTGTAAGTTGGTGCTCGAGTTTCATTTTTTTGCATGTTGCTGTCCAGATTTCCCAATACCATTTGTTGAAGAGGCTATTTTTATTCTATTTTATGCTTCTGCCCCCTTTGTCGAAGATTAATTGCCCATAGAGACTTGGGTTTATTTCTGGACTCTCTATTCTGTTCCATTGGTCTATCTGTCTGTTTTTATGCCAGTACCAAGCTGTTTTGATTACAGTGGCCTTGTAATACAGTTTGATATCAGGAATTGTGATCCCTCCTGCTTTGCTCTTCTCTCTCAGAATTGCAGCTGATATTCGGGGTCATTTATGGTTCCATATAAATTTTTGAAGTGTTTGTTCTATATCTGTGAAATATGCCATTGGTACTTTGATAGGGATTGCATTGAATCTATAAATTGCTTTGGGTAGTATGGACATTTTGATGATGTTGATTCTTCCAATCCATGAGCATGGTATATGTTTCCATTTGGATATTTTAAAATATATTCTATGTACTATCTTTGGTATTTTTTCTAAAATATTCAAGTCTAGTCCTTCTGGATTTAGGCCTCTCCAGTGTTCTAAGACTTCCCCTGCCCCTTTTTGACTGTCTTTACTTCTCTGTCAGTGTTTCCATTTATTTCTCTTCCTTTGGGAATAGAATTTGTAAAAGAAGTTCTTATAAAGACAGTGATTTCTGTAGTGACACCCCCTCTTCATTCACTAGGATTATGACAATAAAACTTTGCTAAATTTTTAAAATTTCTTTCGTAAGTCAATGACATGGATCTGATTAGAATTAATGTTCCCTGTCCTCACTATTATCAGTGCCAAGCTGGTATAGGAACTTTTTTTCTGAGTTGTGTTATCTTCATGTTGTCATTGACTTTTTTTGCGGTTGGTCAATACTAAGGATGTTGCGCAGTTCTTCCAGCTTTCGAAGGTTGCAGACAAGACTCCTGTCATTCCTAACCTGGCCTAATTAAACCAGAGGAAATCGGTTCTCCCTGACTTCTTTTAAAGCTGTCTTAAAATCATGATACCTTGTGCATTTTTTGGTCTCTTGGCTAATGAATTCTGAGATTACTCTCTATGCTATAAAAATGTGCTTTATTTTCTTTCTACTAAAGTGATCTTATGCTTTGAGCAGTAAAATCTTAGTTTTAGTATTTCATGATTTAGTGAATATATATTTACATTGTCAAGATTTCTCTAATCTTTTCAGTCTTTTATAAAAAAACTCACTTTGATTTCTAGTTGATAAACTAGAATTTTTATGTAGAGACACATTTTACTTAGGAAGCATGAATTTAAATCCCTTGACATTTTCCTCAAAGCAACATTTTAGAGAATAAATCTACCATTGTCATTATATAGATGTGGAGAGCAATACAATCTGAACAGCCTCACTTAAAGGTAAAGCAGTCAAGAGAGAGCCAGCTCTGACCTTCTAGTGGCTCCACACGCTGCATGCAAACCTCGGGGTTTGTCATGCCCTTCTTCAGCTGTCTGCCCACTTTCCCTCCCTCTTCCTAGTGAGGTCCTCTTTATCCTTCAAGATTCAGCCCATATTAGTCTTTGCTTCCCTGACACTGAGATGAAAATAACACCTTTCCCCTCTCCTCATCATACATTTTTACAATATTTTAAAAATATAATTGGTTGCAACATCTAGTGACTAACCCTCTATTGTGGAGACATACTGTATAAATGACAATAAAGACTGGTTACTAGGCATAGTTTTTTTCTTAACCACTGTATTTTTCTTAAAAAAACATCAGTTATAAGAGCTTTCAGACTACCAACTGTATTTAATATTTTATACATTTTTCAAAAAGAGATGCATGAGTCACATTAGTTAATTTCAAAAGACCCAGGCTCATTTTTTAAAGACCGGTATTTAACTGGACCCAGTGCTGGTCACAGTGGACAGTAGCTGTGCAGAGAGGACAGGTGTCAAGAGGATATTTTAGGAGGACCTGGCTCCCCACAGTCTCTCTTCTCCCACCTGTTTGTGACATTGTCTGTTAGAAGTGGGACGTGGAGGAGACTATGCATATTATGCTGCTAAATATAGTGAGTCCAGATGGTCAACCCATGTTCTGTTCAACAGACCACACAGTATCTTAATACTTTTTGGCAGTTTGTAACATGCAATACTACTAAGAGCCCTGGGTTTTAAATTGCTGCAGGTCTCAAGCTTCCTGGCAGGAACAGCATGGTCCATCAGTTTTTAGCATTAGAATAAGTAGCAGGAAGGAAAACAAATTGTATTTTCTGAAGAGATGTCATCATCATAAGTGACCACACAAAGCCCTATCGTAGGTCTGTCTGCTGTGTATGCTGAGAAGTTGATCATTCAAATTGCTCCCTGCCTTTCAATGTCTGGGAAATGTGTTGGAGAGAAAGCACACACAAATAAGCAAAGGGGCTTATGGAATACTTATTGTGAAAATACAGTTGTCCTGCAGTTTACTTGTGGGTACCAACTAATTTGCTATACCCGTGCCATCAGAACATTTATTTACTCATTTATTTATATATAAGAAAGTATCTATTCTAGCCTCTTCCTAAGCAATAATATCAGCAGAATCTTAGGGTTCTTCTTCCTGACATATATGAGTTTGAACCTTATGAAACTGCCCATATTTGACTATTTTTTAATCCACTAAAACATTAATTTCATGGCTCAATGTAAACACAGCTATTAAAAATTAAAATAATTAATCCATGTCTCACATTAAATTCCCAGACATACCACCCATGAGGAATTCTGTCATTAGAAGGAGCAAGCAGGCATGAAGAGTTGGTTTTGTAAGGTTGCACAGACGAGCTGGGCCTTGATGTGAGCCTAAACGGAAGGATGCGTGGAGCAAAAGGAGGGCTGCTGCTCGGGGGGAACAACTATGAGTGACGCATACAGGAGGCAGTGTGTGCCAACAGTGAGGAAGGACTCCGATGGACCAGAGAGAACGATCTTCTGTCCTCTCATGTAAAGTTTTCATCCTTGCACTTATTTGAAAAGCATGCTTTCAAAGCATATGAGTGAAGCCTTGTGACCTTTCTGAAATTTTCAGAAAATTATTCTCTTGATATTACTAATACCTTAATCAGGATCGGGTATTTCTATTTGGGAGTAGGTGTTTGTCAGCAAAGTGACTGTGTTGGAAAGAACTGTGTAATTTAGTACCGGAGGCACGAGTTTGCCTGTGTGAAGACAGCTGCGTAGAATGGGAGGCTTCACGGCACGTTCCCCTTTAGGGAGTTAAGCTTTCCTGCCTATCAAATCCAAGTGAAGGCTCTCCTGCCAACGACAGCAGCTGTGGGGCAAAGCTCTCAAGAGCTCTCTTTGCCATTCCTGTGGATATCCTTCCATCTTTCTGGCCCTTCCTTACTCTGTTGAAAACTGCAGCCTCCGGTGTTCCACCTTACCAGGTGCAAAAAATGGGTAGCCACCAGCACATTCCTCTGAGCCTACCCTGAGAGCGAGTCAAAGGTCAGCCTCTCAGGGTCGGTTTCCACAGCTGCCCTGCCTGTCAGGGCTGGACTTAATGCTGCCCGAGGTGTGTTCCAGCAGAGATCATCGAGGCATCTGACCACGGGCTGTGGAACAAAATGAACTAGATTTTCTTGGAATGAAAAGACAACAACTGTGCTCTAATGTGTTGAAAAAACTCCCTGGGTGCTTCAAGTGGTGCAAATGTGTTCTCATTATTTTTAGAGCTTCCTATATAATTTAGAAAATTATGGGTATGTCTTATTACTCCCTTATATTTAAAGCAAATAAACTTGTATGTGTATTAATAATAATTTATTGGAGTTTGCTGTCTACTGTTAATCATTTGTGTTTAGCCAAAAGAAGAAGACAGGGTTGCTTGCTTCCTTGAGATAATGGTCTCTAGACCCCAGAAAAGCTTGAGGTTCAAAATGGAGGTCAACCACAAAAACAATCTGTAAATTAATCTCAGAGCCAAGATGAGAGCTAAATTTCATATGGATTCTTATAGTGTCACAGTCATTTTCTTTCTTGTGGGTCCAGTGAAACCATAACTCCTGGTGATGATTATATACCATTTTTCTTGAAGATATAGTGAATTTCATTTGCTTAATTGAGTCATTCAACAACTTTGTATATGTGCATTTAAAAATATAAACTTTATTATTATTCAATATGGTGAATCCAAGAGATCAGGAGAAGATGGCCCCAGAAAAGATAGTCTATTAGAGTTCCTAAGAGGAGAGAACGTGCCCACATCACAGGAGGCCACGCCGGAGACACTAGGATCTGTGGGGTGCAGAGGGAGTGAAGAAAAAGTGTTGGCAAGAGGTTTCATGGTGGTTTCCCAGGGAAAGAACTGGTGAAGAAGGATATGCAGCCTTAGGATTGGCAAGTTTGAATGATTTCAGGGCTCTGAGGTACAGTCACTGGCTCTGTTTGTCTAGTTCCTGGCCCTGAAGGATAGTGGTTTGGTATGTGAGCCCCACAAGAGAGACGATCGAGGGTATGAGCTCTGGAAAGTCGGTTTGTGTTTGAAGTGTGTGCTTCCAGGTGTGGTTGTTTGCTGCCTCTAGGAACAGCCTAGCCATCTCCTGTCAGCGAGGCCTCAGGTGTCAAAGCATCAGGAAATACAGAAAATAAAAAACACAGTTAATACAGTATTTTTATGGTGTGTGTGTAACTATGTACACACATGCAGCATACACACTCACAATATTTCTTCAGTGAATGTGTATGTGGGGAGGGAAGGGAGAATGCATATCTACTGTGTGCCAGACACTGTTTTGGCTGATGGAGACTTAGCAGGAAAAATATTAAAAAATTTTTAAAGTCAGCCTGCCCTTGTGGAAGCCCAACTTACTGAAGAAATAATTGTGTAATAGAACCTTTGAGACTGAGAAATCCTATAAAGAAATAGAACTGGTAGAAAGACAGAAGGTAAGTGAAGTTGCTATTTTAGGTAGGTCAGGAAAGGCCTTCCTACAGAGGGTGATATTTCAGCAGAGAAGGGACTAAGAGGAGCAGGCAGGGTCGTTGTACATGTATCTGGAGGAACCTCAAGTGCAAAATCACTAAGAGAGGATAATGCTTCTCAGGCTCCAGGAAGAGTAATAAGCTCTGTGTTCTGGGAGCTCCAGGGGAAAGGGAGTTGCAGCAACTGAGGTTGCCAAGGTGACCAGAAGGCAAACACTGGCGGAGCTTGGAGGCTACGCAAGAGCGATGGGGAGCTGTGCATGTTTCTGTGATGCTAGAAACTTACTCCATCTGAAGCCAAGAAATCAGCTTTAGCCTCAAAATGCAAATTAAGTGGTCATTACCCCACTCTAGTTTCTTACCCTCTATACTATCAAATGTTTTTATATTCATTTGTGATAATTCAGTTTGCAAATGGGGAAGCTTAATATCTTACTCCTCAAAAGCTCTAAATTTGAAATTTTTTTTACAGTTTTAAACAAATAAAAATGTCTCCATGTAATACAAAAGGTCAGCCTTAAGTCATGACTGACATATACCTCATAGATGGCATTTACCGTAAGTAAAATGAAATACAATTTTAAAAACTGCCACATTTCTGTAAATCTAGGAAAAGAAAAATCTGTGATCAACAATTTGCTTTTATTTTCCATTTAGTCATGTTTTTTTATATATGCGTCATTTACTAAATATAAAGTAAAATCCACGCATACTCCACTTACCATAAGAATGCCCACAATGAAAACCTTATTTCAAATCTAATTGTGGACATTGTTCCTTCATTAAAAATTCTAGGGGTTTGTAAATGTGTCCCATAAGTACTAGAGTCTCCGTTATTTCCCCAGCTCTTTTACAACTGCCAGTTCTGATCAGAATTTGAAAACGTATCTAAAAAGGTGTTCTCTGAAGAACAAAAGAAGGATGAAAGGAAGGAAGGGAGGGAGGAAGGGAGGGAGGAAGGAAAGAAAGAAAAGAAAAATAGACTTTCTGACCAAATGTGCTGCAGTTTCCCTATTTAGTTTAAGTATATGTAGGTAAATGAACAATCTTCTGTTAACCTCAGCATCTTATTATTGCCATTAAATTCTTCCTCTGACCAAACTTTAAATGTGTTATTAACTAATAGCTGGTCAGTTGTTTCGTTTTAGGTAAAGGGAAGAAACTGAAGAGTAGCTCACTTAGCTGCTTTTTTGCTCTAATTCTAACACATCTACCCTCACATGAGTGACGTACGAGTCATGTACCACTTACCAATAACGCGCGTGTTGTTTGCTGCAGTGGACAAGACAAGCCATGCTTTGGAGCTAAACACTTTGGTCAGCCTCCAAGTTGAGCCCATCTATTGCTTATACATATAACAAAACTGTGATTACATGTCATGGAGAAAATGTACTTTTCTGGATTTCATATATAAATTTATAACTATTGTGTTTAATATATTTCAGAAATCACTTTTTCTCCTCATATAAACTAATTTTTGCAATTTAATTTAGCAAAGCAATTGCAAATTCAGAAACAATTTGAGCTTAATACAACTCTGATTGGAACGATACAACTCTAACCTCTATTTTATTATGCATCACATTTTCAGTACTAATTCACGTGTTCTCTTTAATTTGCTGTCCTTCCTAAAATGGTCTGCTCATCTCCTTGGTTCCCCAGTATGTGATCTAAGGGCAGACAGCATTTCCAAAAGCCCCTGCCATTGTTCTCAACTTTGCTGGATTAACCAGAACGTAATCAACAAAAGAAAAAAGCAAGAAAAACGTAACCAGAGACACTGAAATTAACAACAGTCTGACAGTGGCCAGAGGGGAGGGGGGAGGGGACTATGGGGAGAAGGGTTTTCAGTAACCACTATAGAGGACACATGGACAGAACTAAGGGGGAGGAGGGAGGCAGGGAAGGGAGGTGGGGTTGGAGGGGGTGGGGGAGGGGAGGGGAGAGGATGCAGACAACTGTAATTGAAAAACAATAAAGTAATTATAAAAAAAAAAAAAGACAGCCAGATTACTGGCTTTTCCGTCTGCCTAATCTACTGGACCACAGGAGTTTACAGACCAGAACAGCCATGCTAGAGAAACCCCTGCCACACACAGGCTCGCACCACCTAATTGATTATTCCGGTATTATTTGTACCAACAATGAATTAAACCAAAATACTGATAGAGATTAAAAAAAAAAAACAGATCAGAATATGTACTTTTCGGGGGCATAGTTGGTGTGAAGATGTGCTCACAAAATTGCCCTTGGAATTTTGCTATTTTGTAATCAAAAGAACTCCTTTATGAGAATCTATCTGAAGGGATCTGGACTTTAACTATCACAATGTCTCACAGTATTGCCAGCTATGTTTCATTTCTTTCAGTTCTTCCAAAATACATTATGCATTTAGACCCTCAAATAACTTGTGAGATGAGGACTGAAGGCAGGAAGTGGAAAAGCTCAGGAAACCGGCCCTCAGGGAACTTGTGACAGGAGCCCTCCAATGGTATGCAAATTGTGCTCCACACTGCTGTGCACATTGTAATAGGAGCGGCAGAAAAACGGATGTCCTCAGATCAGGTCTCACAGCTAAAGTGTATCTTTACAGGAAATGAACAAAGTAACTGTCAAAATGGTTATGAATCTGATGAGCTCACAGTGAGACTTTGATTCAGTTGTACATCACACAGTAACATAGACCCTTGGCGCTTCCCGTGCCTCCAGTATGCTAGTGATCCCTTGGAATAGAAATTAGAATTTGGGATTTCCGGTTTACAAAGCTTGTGGCTCTACCAAGCTCCACAGTACCTTCGCTTTCTACTTTCTGTAGCTCTTGTTCACGGTGGCTGCAGAAAAGGGAACTGAATTGCGGGCCTGCCTTGTAGCTCGCTGCCACTGTAATTAGATAGCTCGTGTTAGAGGCATCGTGTTGGGGAGAAGAGAGAGTGGGATGGGAAGGGGTTCTGGC
>PVJI01008232.1:29123-72616 GCA_004026765.1 Micronycteris hirsuta | reverse complement strand
GGGTCAAGTGCAGCTTTGTTCAAAGCTAAAAACCCAAGGGCTACAGAACCGAGGCATCAAGAGCAGAAATGAGGGGCAGAAATGTGGGGTGACATCTCTCAACCCCCCGGGTGCCACTCTTTCCCAGATGTTGGTGTTTATTGTGTTCCATCGGCCTTACCATTCCAAAATTAATCCTGTTTGTTTTAGACAATATGAGAAATAAGGTAATACAAAAAATGAGAAAGTAACCCCACCCCCCCTGGTGTTACGGGGGTTCTCATTACTCCACCCCCAGGCCCCATGCAGCGCTTTGCATTGCTTCCCAGGTGCGGTTGCAGATGCTCATCAGTTCCTGCTGTTCTTATGCAAGATAGTCTGAGGTCTCTGTGACCATCATGTGTCATCCCTGAATCTGCATTAAATGTAAAGGGTGCTTTTAGCAACCTGGGTAGTCAATGAAAGCATGCTTAAGTTTCTTCCTGTTAGATAATCATATGTATTCTGGAAAAAAAAAGTAGCAAACTCTTTGACACATAAGTACATTCAAAAGAAAGAAAGGGAATTGCCAAGTCTCAGGAAGAAAGGAGAATTAAAACCCATGTGATAAGCTCAGGCTGACACTGGGAGGGCCCTCAGGGTTTCGGGCTGAGATTTGTGTCACAGGCGAGGAGTACCAGGAAGAGACAGAAGACGTGATTGTAGGTCCAAGAAAGCAAACAGCTAGAATCAAGTTCTTGCCTAAGTCCCAGGTTCCTGAAATGTGGTCCCTTCCATGGAAAGTGCTCGCTGCTGTGTCTGGGGTGTCACGAAGCTTGGCTCTGTCCAGGGATTGGGTGTGATTAAAAGGCACCAACAAAAGCCTGAGACCCAGGCCTGTGTCATCAAGATCATAAATTAACTTTGAAAACTGGTCTGACACTAATGGATACGTGTCATTACCTGTTTGTCCAACCCATAGAAGGGACAGCACCAAGAGGGACCCCTAAGGTCACCATGTTAATGACGTGTCAGTGAGGCTCCTCAGTTATCAGGGATGTGCCAGTCTGGTGCGAGGCATGGTTGGTGAGGGGGCTGCGCGTGTGTGGGGGATCTCCGAGCCTCCGTTTATCCACGACACTAAAACTGCTCTGAAGCAATGAAGTATTTAAAAAAAAACAAGAACAAAACAACCTGGTTTAATTCATTAAAAACCCAAGGCTCCTCCAGAAGTAATTAGGAAACTCCTCCCAGGACTCCCATAGAGGGAAAAATGGAAATTTTTAAAATTTAACAGCCTCATAGAAAACAAGGTACCACAACGGATAAGCAGATGTGACGGATATGCGAGTTACTGCCTCAAGAACTGGCAATAGCAGCCACAACAAGGAAAAAAAACTGGAAAACGAGTATTAAATAAATACGTTAAAGAGATAAAGAGACTAAAGTATAAGTATAAAAATAAATAGCAATACAGTATGAAAAATGCAAGCAAATTTGAAAATGTCCAACATAAAACTTTCACTAGTGAACAAATAGTTAAGTTTAAGTAGAATAAATTTAGGTGAAATTAGATATGATTGAAGTAACTTTTAGAAAAAGTGAAAGATCTGCTGGAGCCATTGTACGCATAGGAGAAGCAGAAACGAAAACGCGGGAGCGAAGGGAGAAGTAGAGATGGAGCTGGAGGAAGTCCAAGGCACACCTAAGAGGGCCTCAGAGAACACCCAGAACGAGATGGGCTCATATCCGAGGAAAACGGACAAGAAGTATTCCATGATGGAGGGAAGACGAGTCTCCATCTGATGTATTTATCTTAGCAAGATAAACAAAAAGAAATTCCAGTTTCATCATTAAAAACAAAACTGCAGAACATCAAAGAAAACCACCAGAAGAAAACACAGATTAATTCCAGGAACAATGAAGAGAGACCTTCAGTAGACTTTCCATCAGCAGCAACTGAAGCCAGGAAACAATGCAATACTACCTCCGAAGTGCCACGGAAAATAGCTGTCGACTCAGAATTCTGGAGCCAGAGAGATAAATCACCGCTCAGGAGCGAGGGCAGCATAAGGACGGCCCTGGGCCCGTTCTCATGGGCTCTCACCCAGGTGCGCTGCCTTCAAAGGCTCTTCAGAGCAAAGGGAACCGAGGGCCAGAGGAAAGAGCGGAGGGCGGTCAGTTCAGGTCAACAGACAAGACTCTCGCCCTGTGGGTTTAGGAAATGGTCTCCTATCAGCCTCCCACGCATTCTTCCTCACTTTGGTGGGACGAACCCCAAACTTGCCCTGTGTCTCAGGGAAGCACCCAGACCTTGGCTGGAGCGCATGGACCTCGCAGCGCTCTTGCCGTGTGTGTTTCTCCAGGCAGCTGCTCTCTTTTAAAAGCCCAGTGTCCCCATCGGATACAGTGAATTTAAATAAGCATTGACTGTAAGAATAGAGATCATGAGGACGATAAGTTAGTCGTTTAAAAGCAAGGTGGAACTTACACACAGAAGGAAATAGATCTAGATAAAATCCAATCTTTCTAGAATAAGGTAGAAAAAGAGGGCAATAAAGCCATGAAAAGTTAAACATAAAATGCAAAATAAGATATATAAGCAAGTCCAAAGAGTGACCTAATTACAATAAATGTTGGATTCTCAGATTTGATTTTAAAATATGTTGTTCATACCAAAGACAGAATTTCTTGTTTCAATAGATATTTGTTCTCCATCTGAAAGGCACTGTGGGTACCGAGACGAATGCCTCATCTCCATGGAATGTATGTGTTAGCAGACGGAAGAAATTGTAAACAGACAAGCAGACGCATAATATCAAATACAAGTCCATCTGCAGTGGATTGAATAGTGTCCCCCAAAATGTATGTCTACCCAGACCTCTGGACGTGACCTCATGTGGAAATAGGGCCTTTGCAGGTGTAATTAGCCAACATGAGGTCACACGAAGAAGGATGGGGCCTAAATCCTGTGACTGGGGTCCTCAGAAGCAGGGATGGCACCCAGAGACACACACAGCGGGGAGGAGGCTGTGTGGAGGCGGAGGCAGAGACAGGTGCCCACAAGCTGAGGACCACCATGGGCTGCCAGCCACCACCCGAAGCAACCACAAAGCAGGAAGGATCTCTGCAGAGCCTTCCAAGTGAGCTCGGTTCCGAGGACACCTCGATTTTGGGTTCCAGACTCTGGAGTGTGAGCAAACACAGTTTTTGTTGTTCAAGCCACCTCAGAGAAGTTTAAACTTGACTCGAGCCACACAGCTTGCAAACCAGAAGTTGTCATCAAAACTATAGGTGACGCTGCATGCAAACTGCTTAGAAAAATGCCTGGCACATAGCATGCATCCAGTAGCATCGGGTATGGATTCACAGTGTACTGGGTTAAGTGTGAGGTTTGCACGGTGCGTGTGATACCTGTGGTCAGGTTGGTCAAATCAAGTTCCAAAGTGGCATCGAAGAAAAAATTTATGGACAGATAAGCAAGGAACTGTTAATGAGGAGGGGGATTAGAGGTTTGATGAGGAAGGAAAAATTAATTTACATGTATATTCTTCTGATAGTTTGAAGTTTTAGCACACTCAGTATATCTTTATTAATAAAAAGCTAGCATGCTCCTTATTTACTATAGATTCAGATCAGTATGTATATTTGAGTTTAGCTGTAATGCTCTTATTAGAAAAAGGTGACAGCTTGAGTTATAATTCAGCCTGGGGAGGCTGTGACATGGGAAGAAGGTTATACAATGATTAATCTTAAAGTAATTAATCATCAGCTTCTGCCTATGCGCTCAAGCCCCAAACCATATCCAGAGAGCAGGCAGGAACCCTGTCTTCCAAGTTCAAAATCTTGACATAAATTGACCCACAGTTTCATTCAACTTAAAAATGGCCACACTGAATTGCTTTGCAAAGTGTTCATTAAACCTTACTCCTATGTGCGAGGTCTGTCCGGAAAAAGTCCAGCCATTGTTAATATAATGGGAGTGGTTTGCATGACATCGATGTCACCTGGCAGCCAAGGAGTGGACTGGAATGCGCATGTGTGAACAATGACGACCTCACTGTACTAGTCAGTGGGGGTGGTAGACGTCATTGAGTGAGCATGTGTACTGTGTGGCCATTGCATTCAAAATGACTGAGTGAGTAGAGCAACAAATCTGCATCAAATTTTGCATTAAGCTTGAACATTCCTCCCCAGAAATTATTTGGATAATTTAGAAGGTCATGGCTATGGGCAGCTGGTGATTGGCAGCTTCATCATGACAATGCACCCGCTCATGCATCATGTCTCCTACAGAGTTTTTGCTGAAACATCAAATCGCCCAGGTGACTCAGCCCCACTACAGCCCAGATTTGGCGCCCTGTGACTTCTGGCTTTTCCCAAAACTAAAATCACCTTTGAAAGGGAAGAGATTTCAGACCATTGATGAGATTTAGGAAAATATGATAGGGCAGCTGATGGCGACTGGGAGAACTGTGTGAGGTCCCAAGGTGCAGACTTTGAAGGGGACTGAGGTATCATTGTCCTATGTACCGTGTTTCTTGAATTTTGTATCCTCTTTAATAAGTGTCTCTATTTTTCATATCACACAGCTTCACCTTCTGGACAGACCTTATAATGAAGACTTGTGAAATTACTTTCTTATTTTGCTTCTGATGTGAACTACTTCATCATACTCAAAAAAATTTATTTTTTATGTTCCATTTTTCATTTTTTAAAGCTTTATGGAGGCATAACTGATATACATAGAACAGCACATATTTAATGTGTCCGACTGATGCCTTTGGACATTTGCAAACGCCTGTGACACCATTAGCATAGTCACGGCAGTAGACACAGTGCCTTTGGTGGAAAACACTGTGTCGTGTCATTCCGGACCTAAGAGGTGACGCGCATAGAGCTCAAGCTAAGTGTTCTTACTGCACACACACCAGGAGGACACCAGGAAACTCTGGAAGGTGTCAGACAAGTCCATAAACTTTTTTATTGAGTAAAAGATAAAACACTGAGCATTTTCTCACCTCTGAGGTTAACTCCTGTTATTGCTCTCAATTCAATAATATGAAGTGGAAGTTGAGGGAATTGTGTGACACAGTCCAGGCCACAGAGGAGGCCAGGCCAAACCCCGTCGGACCGACGTCGCAAGGCCCAACGCAGCCCACGGCGCCGCCTGAAAGTGAGCTGCCCCTGCTTTAGCTGGTAACTGTCTTAGAGCCACTGAGTTCCCTCACATCTGTGAAAAATGGTTTAAAGTGTCCTCACACTGAAGCATCCACTTTTTGTTTTGTTCACTCCTTAAACGTTGGGCCATCCCCTGTAGACGCCACATGGACCGCTGACCCTCCAACCCACGCAAGCCCCTTGCTTCGAGGCATCACCGCGCAGACAGGCTCAGACTGCCTGTGGACGGGTTTCCTCCCTGCACCCTGCGGGAGTTCCCCGGGTCACATCCTCTGTGCCTTGAGTCGGAGAGATGAAGGTTCTTACTCTGAAATGAGCCCCCTTCTGCTGGGCTCCCGAAAGTCGGAACTCTCGCCTCAAGCCTGGCTTAGTCTCCTTTTCTCCTTCTGTCCCCACACAGCAGCGGAGAGCCTGGCTCCGGGCCCACATTGTACCAGATTTCCTTTCGGTTGGAGTTTTTCTTTATTCCCTCCCCTCTGCTGTGAGAGCAATTCCCTCCGCGAGCCACGGAGCTTGGGCCATATCAATTAAAATTTAATACATGTTATTATGAGCACCATTATTATCATCACTGTTATTAATAATGTTCCTTTTGGCAGCGTTTGGAAGCCATTCCAGTAGTGACATTTGGCTCCCAGGATAATGGATCTTCTCATGCACAGGCTCGTGGACTCAATGCTGGCTGTTTTCGTTGCAGAGAGAACAATTTCCTGACATCGGGAGGCCCGTGGGAGCTGGGAGCTCTGCACGTTCTGGGCGCACTTCCCAGCGTGAACCAGATCTCTGGGTGACCAGGATGGAGAGGCACCACCACTGTCACTGGGAAGCGATGGACCCACGCAGGTATGTACCACTCATTCAATTTGTTCAAGCTTGTTGTTCAGTTGCAGACCATTTATTTTCTTTTTAAAATAAGACATGACCAAGCTCTGATGGAAATGCTGGGTATTCCATGTGCACACACTCAGCTATGCTTCTTGTCAGCGCCCCTGAGACAGGTGCTGTGAGTGTCGGCCATGTGTGGGTCACTGTGGCGGTGATTTGCAGGTATCTCTGTGTAACTGATGACCAGGCTTCAGTTGGAGGATGAAGAGGATGTAACTGAACACAGGAGGAAAAGAACATTCTAGAGAGATGATCTCCACATGTAGGATAGTGACAAGTGGTCCCAGCCCTGATTCCACTGGAGGACGCTGTGCCAGCAAAGGCGTCTAAGGACAGCCACCACCCATGAACTGGCAGAGAGCAGATGCAGAATGAATCACACGTGGCCCCTTGTTGGTTCTGCCTTGCTCAGAGTGCAGCAGGGAGATAAGATGTGGCTGTTAATGTAGGTTCCCCTCGGGATGCGGTTTTGGAGGAAAGAGACAGCTTACTACCACAGCCATCGGGAAGATTCCCTGAAGCAGGTGGAATTTAATATAGAGAAGACAGTCCAGCTCCCAGACCAGAGCTGGGCCTCAGTGGCACTGGACGGGGCCACCCCACCAAGAGGTCAGTTCAGGTGTCGGAACAGAGCATGTGTCAGAAGGCTGCAGGGTACGAACCCAGGAAGGGCAGCCAGAGAGCAGCAGCTAAGTCGTGGTGCCGGGAGTCCCATGGCAGGTGGGTTGGATGGAATCTGGAACGCCTGGATAGGAGAATGTGCAAAGCGGGAGGTGGGGGAGGGTGTTTGGAAAGGTCCCTGGTCGGCAGGAAGCAGCCATGCTTTTCTGTCAGGCACTGCAGGCTCTGTCTTGAGAAAGGAGGGGGCCAGGAAGGACCCACCAGCCCTCCATGCACCCAAGCCCCAGTGCAAGGCCACACTGCTTGAGAAGGCAGAGCTGAGACAAACATCTCTGTCCCCTGATTTCCAACCAATGTTCTTTTATTGCTTTGTCTTATTTTCATTTATACTATTTTCTTGTTTTTACCAAACCCCACTTGCTTGGCCCAGAACCACATGCCTTTTCCAACCCTGAGGGTGTGAGCAAAGCAACAGCTCAGGAGAACTCTCCCGGGCCCCAATGCAAACAGCCACATTGCTCCTAAGCCTGAGGGTTCTCGGAATCTTAACTCCCAGTAGCTAAATATCCTCCAGAAGTAGCAGAATGGAAAAATGTCTCGGAGTGTTTAACCTAATTTAGAGAAGAACAAATTCTCTTAAACATTTTGAAGATTTTTCTGACTTAGACTCACCGCTCAGTTAGTTTGGAAGTTAAGCTCAAGACTGGGCCTCTGAGTGGCTCTAAGCTCTGCTCACCTCTGGGCGCCCACCAGGCTCAGGCTCGCTGTAGGGGGGAGATGCACTGGCCCCCGATCAGCAAAGAGAAGGGCTTCCTGGTGAGAAAGGAACAAAACTGCCGGGAAGCAGAAAAGAGGCCCGAGCAGAGTAGGAGAAAACAGTCCTGGCTTCAGTGAACAAGTCACTGGCTGAGAAGGATATTTGGCCAAATCGCCTCCCAGAGTTGATTCCCACTGGACATTTTTGATCAGAAAAGACAAAGTATCATGGAAGGAGTTTAGAGATGGGACTGAGAGCCCAGAGGGGGTTGCAAAGGAGGTCCCATGTCACCAAAGTGCATGGAGCCTCCAGTCACACTTCCTGATGTACCAGCTATGCGACCGTGGCCTGGAAGGAAGGCCAGGAGTCCCTGTCTCACCATCTGTGACACAGTGTCAATAACGTCTGTCTCCCAGAGGCACTGTAGGGTTAGGTCAGCGTCCACGTGATGCTGGTTCCCTTCCCCCTCCTTCTGACAACGTATGACGAGAGCGCGGTCCGCGACCCTTTCACGAAGTCCTGCCAGTTATCAAGGACAACTGAAAAGTAACAAAAGGGCTGACCCCCTGCATCTCAGGCCCTGAACCTGGGTTTCCGGACCTGAGTGCGAGTCCTGCCCCTGAATGTACGGAACCCTGTCAGGCTGCCCAAACCGCCTCGCTCTCTGCATCTCAGATTCCTAATCTACCCGGCGGAGAAAGGGACGGCCATTAAAAAGATGGCTGTGCCTTTTAAATAGCAGATGTAAAGCTGTTTTAGAAACTAGAGGGCCCTGTGCCAGAAAGTGAGGGTGTGTGTGTGTGTGTGTGTGTGTGGTCTGTGGTGTTAGAGAGATGGACAGTCGGGTGGGCCCACAGGAGGAGACACAGGAAAGGATCAGGAAAACCAAGCTTATTATAAAATCAGGAGAAATGACACATCACTCAGGGCCACCTGGGGAGTGTGTTCGGGAGGCAGAGGGACAGGAGGCAGGGAGAGCCTGGGCCCTGGCCTTTGTTGAGGGTTTCACAGGAAGGGTAAAGGTTTTAGGAGTGGCTAATCTGAATAATTTTGGGGGGCTATATCTAAGGAGTGGTCCCTAGTGGCCTGGTAGCTATGGGATAGTTAAGAAAAGGGACAGTGCCCCCTGAGGGGGGTGTGGCCCAGGTAGAGGAGGGACGGCTGGGGTTGGTTAGTTGGCATATGAAAGGCAGGCTCCCTTCGCTATCTCGAGAAATTGGCTGAGCCCTGGAGGGGTAGCCTCCTCTCCCAGCCAGAAGCGTTCTTAAGATGCCCAACATTATTAAGTGCATATAAAAAAAGAAACCTACTGTGTGGGGGGCAGAGGGTCCTGTGTGGTGTACAAAGGACATCGGTAGCCCTTGCAATGCCCCTGTGATTTGGGTGTGAATACGATGGTGCCCTTTTTATGGGTGTGGATCCCGTTACATATGACTGTGGTTTGTGAGGAAAGAATACAACCTGCAGAGGACCCAAGCTGCTCCTGTAGATTGTGTCGATTAGAGTCACTCAGCTAAATGCTACGGCTGCAAATGCTTGGTGCGGTAGACCGGAAACCAAAGAAAAGAAGAGTTTTACAAGTAAAATCGTTTGTCCTTCCAAAGTTGTTGATTCCATGGTTTTGCCTATCCATCCACTCTTCATCGCAAAGATGAAAGAAGAACTAAGGCTTACCCCCCATCCCTGAAGGACATCCCTGGAGCTCGCGGTTGCATCCCCAGTGCCTGGCCCACGCCCGTCCTGTGCAACACGTTCAGTCGCCGTTGGCTGAAGGTTGAAGTAATTCCAGCAATGGGCTCGAGCCACCGTCATCCGGCGTCCATTCTCGGACCTGCACCGGACACTGGCAGGAACAGACACAACACTCACTCATTTGTTTTCTAAGGGTTCTGGAAAAGGCTGGCACCTGGGGATTCAGATGAAACAAACAAATCCCCTGTTCTGTTCCGACTCTGACTCGGCAACCCTGTTCCTTCTGTTTTCGACATCCGCGTTTCAGGAAGCGTGGCGGCTCTCGATGGAGCGTGCCCAGAGCGCTCACATGACGGCCCTGTCTCCTCCAGCTTACCGCCATGTCTCCCTTCCTGAGGCCCTTCCCCTTCCTCTTTTTCCCTCTCCTCTTCCTCCGTCCTCTTCTCTCACATTCGCTGTTCCTTCTTCCTGTCCTCACCTTGACTCTCTCCTCTGTAAAATGGGAACGATGGAGGGTTTGCCTATTGAGGACATTGGTATTTTGTAAGGATTAAATTAAACAATTGGTGTGATGAGGTTATTACATGTTTGGCGCGTAGTAGGAGCTCAAGACACGGTCTGTCGTTATTTCCATCCCATCCAACCCTCCCAACAACCTTAGCGGATGCAAAAGGACTCTGCCCTGGCCGGTTAGGAAAGCCTAGATCTGGATGTGAGTCTTCTGACCCCTCCATCCCCGTGGCTCCATCTCCCGGAGCTGGACAAGACAAGCAGGCCTGGAATGACTTTGCCACGGAGGAAGACAGAAGGGGGGCTGAGAGAGACCGCCAGCCACGTGAAAGGCAGTCCCAGAAATTAATCCTATTTAAGCCTCAGAGGAAGCCCACGAACTCAGCACAAGTCTCCCCATTTTGCCATTGGAAACTCTGAGGCACAGAGAGGTTTGTGAAACTTAGTCAAAGCCCCAAAGACTTTAAGTGACAAAAAAGTGTCTTAAAACAGGCCCGACACTTGATAGTCTTCCACGTTATCATGTTTCATCCCAAGCAGCTAATTCATACACTTAAAATGGTTTCATCATATTGGGCGTTATATTACCTGGTCCAGCTTCCACCTACGTGCAGCTTCTGGATAAAGAAACTGCGATGCAGAGCAGGGAAGTCACCTGCTACGGGCACTGGTCCAGGGGGTCTTGGGGACAGAAGCCACAGCACGTGGCAGGGACGGTGATGTGCCTCCCAGATCCCACGTCCAGAGCCTGTTTCCTGCCTCGCATGTGCGGACTGCTGACCGCCGCCTCGGAGGCCTTCCTCACTGAGGCACGGTTTTGGAGATGGAGCAAGTCATTTCGACACTGCAGTAATTAAAGAGCAATCACAGAGAAAAACAAACCAATTAAATCCAACACATGTGGGATGTGGCACGTTAGGAGGCTGTTGCTAGTTGGCAGAGAAGAATTTGTTCTTAAAGTTACAAGAATGTTTTTCCAACGTGGTTCCCTCAGTGCCCAAAGGCCTGCGAAGGCGGCACATGCCCTCTTGCAGGAAACCACTTGGCGGGACGGAGGGCAGCTGCAGGCTTCATGTGGATTCACCAGCCCATGCGTGCCACGTGGCCAGGAGATCAGGGCAGGGACAGAAACACCGCTGTGTTCTCAGGGAGGCAGACTCGGCTCGAACCCAAGGGAGATCACATTCCCCTTAGAAAGGAAAATGCAGAGTTCAGAGTCAGGCTCTGAACCTGAAGACCGACTTTCCTCTCTGTGAAAAAATTTCTGTTGTTTGTTTTGGGGTTGTTTTTTTTTTTTTTCACTATACCATTTGCTCTATCTGACTTTCGTCATCTTTGCCTCTTTGCCTGGCAAGAAACTGCCGAAAAAGATTCTACACCATAATTTCTAAACCTGTGAGTTGTGTATGATAACAGAACAACCAAATAGACAATTATTTGTTAATACTAAACATTTTGTTTTCTGTTTATGCTGGTTTCAATTCACTGGATAGGTGTCCAACTACCCTGAAAGCATAAAAATGAAAACTGAAAAGAAAAACATTTAATCCGAGAGGCACGGAGGGGTGGTGAGGACTTCTCTAGAGCACGGCCAGGACTCATCCTCCGGGAGTTGAAGACCTCACACACGTGTCCCACGTAGATACATGTACAAACACGTAGGTTTGTACAAACACATAGGTTCCAATGTGCTTCCTGTGAGGCACTGCTGCTGACTTCATGGATGTCACATAACTTCAAGGGGCAAATACATTGTCCCTCTGGACTAGCAGATCAGGAGCCCTGAGCAAATTCAGTGTCCAGCCCTCCCCACAGCTGGTTGGCACCAGGACCCAGGCAAGCTTCCAGATTTGCTGACACGCAACCCAGGTTTTCCCCGCCAGACAACAGCGCCTAGATGAATTTTCAGGAGCAGCAATTCATCCGCTTGTGTTCAAAACATTTTTTTCTTAAATGGCAACAGCATCTTGTCGTCTTCTGAAACGGGAGGCTCAGAGGCACCGACCCTTTCATGACTAGATGTGCTGGAGACGAAGGAAGGAACTGTCCTTCATAATTCAAACTCAGAAGTGGTGAGAAATAATCCGTTATCATCTAGAGCAAAGAAAGAAATTTACAGCCGGCCATGAATACTTAATCATCAGGCCCCATGGCGTTGCCCACGGTAACACGGGCAAAATAAATCGCCCGTAAATCCGCAGCCGACTTCGACATGCCCTGGGGTGGGGAAGCATCACCGGGCCTGGCATGAAAGAGTCTGTCTGGGAAACAGAATTATCAGCAAGCCGCAAACCCCGTGCCCTTCCCCGGTGCCCAGGCCAGAGCCACACCAGCCCAGAAACGGAAGCCACGGGGCCACGTGTTTTCCAGCCGGCACCGCGAGGTCCACAGCTACTCCCAACACAGTCGTTCCTCCCAGAAGGCCCCACGTTGTCCTGGATTAATTTTCCCGTGGGTAAATATCGCTGCTCTGCGCCAAGTCAAGTGAAACTTCGTTAACTGAGACAGCCCAGGGGCCATAGTCCGACTTAGAGAAAAATGCAAACTTCATAGGAAATCAAGGAAACATGTTGCTTGTGTTTTTGAGAACACGGGGACGTGGAAGTCAATTGGTGAAAGCTTCATGTGAGTCACTGCATATACATAAAACCAAAAGGAATAAAATCTATTTTTAACCTAAAAATGATGTTTCTATAGTTTCTTTGATCTGTTTTAATAAAAAAGATTTTTGTATATAATTAGTATGACAATTATTTGCACATCATATTCCAAATAATTTGGAAATTAAAAAAGACTTTTTAAATATTTCTCTTCCACACTCACCTCTAAAGTCTTTTAATGTTATACAGGGTCTGGCACAAAAAACGCCCCCCCCTTTTTTATTACACAATCATAAGCATGTAATTCTGTAACATAACAATGTCACACTCGAGCACACCACATGACACACTAGGTGAAGTGTTCAAATTAAAACCATTAATTATTACACCCATATCATTGCCCCACCAGCCACACTCAAGCAGGCCTTACTTCTACAGGACACTATATATTCTTCTTAATAATCTTCTGTGTCTTGGATAACCTTTAAGCCGGTCTTTTTCCAAACGAGGTCTGACTCTATAAGTACACTCAAGTTAATGCGACCACACGGGCCACGCTTCTCCCCCACACCTGCCGCTCCCTGCCCTCATCCGCACCACCTCTCTTGTTGCTGGATTGAGCTCTGTGGAACCTGCCCCGGTTGCTTCCCCTACAGATTTGTTAAAACATATTTATGATCTATCCCTCCAAAAAAACCTCTTCTTCTCACCTACTTGTGCTGCCCAGAAAGGCAGCTCTTTCTCAGTGAGTATAGTGGCGATCGCTTGCTGCCTCTTCCCCCAGGTTTCTTCATCCAAACACGTGGCAAGTTGGGAGGCAGCAGAGAGACGGCTTCACTCTTCAGGTCTCCCATGCACCCTCCACTTTTGCACACACATGGGGCAGCATCTCTACTCAGAACACACTGAGAGCATCAGGACACTGCCCGCACCTTCCCCAAGGCTGTGCGACCCTTGATGAATCCACAGAGCAGGGACACCGCGAGGAGCCACAGCGTGGCCTGAGCGGGGGGCACAGGAGAGGTGGCCAGGGCATGGGGCACCCTCACCTCAAATCTGCCCTCAGACCCAGCCATCGCCACCTCCCGAATAATCCAGAAGTGCCATAATGACCCAATTACTCAAGATGTCACCACTAAAACATGCCTGAGTGGGGATTCAGACCCAAGTCCTTCTTAACCTGAACCCGAGATTTCTCTTCAAGGAGAGAGATTTTTAACTCTGTCCATCAGAAACCCAATTCAATTTCAGTCCTCACTGGAAAGTTTTCAGAAATACATCATACAGCTTCTAGAGCCAGGGACGGGAAGCCTGGCGAACATGGATGGCCCTGTGTGCGGGCCTAGGAGCCCCCGAGCCTCGTCCTCCCCTGAGGCCGCGGATGCAGACTGGCCCCAAGAAAATAAATCGATCTCTGAAATCTGCTTCTTATGTTTTAGCTTTCCTTCCTTATGGCAAAACTTCTGCCAAAGTGAATGGAGATTTTGCTGAGTATTCTACGGCAGAGATCAGCTTTTTAAATGAGGAGGAGTGAGGAGAGAAAATAGCACGTGATGAAGAACACAGACTGGACTAAAACAGTTTTGATTCCAAAATCTGTATCGACTGCTTTCTAGACAAGAGCTCTTTGGCCCGTCCCTTCTCAGTAAAACTTGCAGATAATAATACCAATTCTGTGTAATGTCGGGGGTCGATTAAAAGAGATGATGTTCAGGAAGTGTCTGCCTCTCTACCTGGCATGGAGTTTGTGCTCGATATAGATGAACACATTATTCCTCCCTTCTTTTTATTTCTCTGCATCAGAAAAGTCATGGCGGCGTGAATGGATCCAGACTCAAGGTTTAGGTCTGGGAGGGACAGCGGCATGCTCTTGTGGACAGACCCCGGGCTCTTAGCTGGCTCCGTCACTGGGGCCATCCACGCTCATGCAGAAATGAGTGGTCACAACGGTTCCTACCATAAGGGGTCTGCGCACAGAGTGGCTGCGGGAGCACCGGCAGACGATTTGGACTCGAACAAATGACGTTAATAAATTATGTTCATTTTCTGACACCTTCATTCCACAGGTGATGGAGCACCTTCTATGTGACAGCGCAGGGAATACTGCCACAAACAGACGGAGAAGGTTTGCGGCCTCGTGAAATTACGCTCTAGGGAAGAAGTCATGGAAGTGAGTAAATAGTTAAAATACTGTAAGACAGTGATTCCAGGTGGGAATGAAGTAAAAAGGATGAAAGACAGGGTTCAGGTGGGAAGCAATGTATCTCACAGGTCCTTCTGCTTCTGACATGCTGTGACCAGCACTGTGGTCTCCACAGGACCTGGCCCCCGGCTCCTGATGCTGTGTGGGTGCCCTTCCACACTCACTGCCTGTGTGTCCTACATTTGGGGTGCAGGACTATTTTGTTACCTGGCCAGGGAGGGGCAGCAAGTTCCAACACAAAGACCTCAAGCTGTGGTGGCAGAAGTCCAGGGTCTGTTACCTTCATACAGTGAGTGGGGTATGAAGTAGGTAACCCCCTCTGAGTCTCAGTTCTCTCGTCTGGTTGGAGAACGTGCTTGAAAGCCCAGGTTTGCGTCCAGTGTCCTTGTTGTGCTCTCATCACTCTCGTCCCCCAGTCCCAGAGCCTCCGAAGTGCTTCTCCGAGCTCGTGTCTGCGGTTTGGTTCCCTAGGTCTGGGGTGGAGTCTGAGATTCTGCTCCTAACAAGCCTGTGAATAGTGCTGAGCTTCCCCAGACAGAGGCTGGGGTGACAAGGAGCCACAGTGCTCTCCATGTGTGTGACCTAACCCAAGGGCTGGTGGCACAGAGAGCAAAGGGCAGGGGTCAGCAGGGACCACTCTCTTTGTGTAGAGTTGAAGATGAAGAGCAGGTTTTTCTACCCTGCGGACTAGATGAGAACACGATCCTCTCGGGGGAAAAGACCGCTGAGAAATGAGTGAATCTGGTAGAAAATGAAATACAGGAGGAGGCAGACCTGAGAGTCCAGGGGAAAGCTGATGAGCCTGAGTGTGCAGACAGCTCAGCCTCCCCTCGTATGGGTGCCATCTGTTGGGGCAGGGACGGGGCACATGGGAATCTTGCCACAGCCGTGGTCTGGGAGTCTGACCCAAACCTTTGTCCCATGCTTGGAACCCACTCTGTGACCTGTGCTTGCACACAGGTCTCCGTGAGAACACAGGGAACACACCAGACCATTAACATGTAACATCCACGGTTTTAAAAGGGTGCAGAGCAAAGGGGCTGAGAGCTGGCCTGGGCCACCTCCTACCCACCCCCACACCCCCCGGTTAGTAACTTAACCTTGAGCAAGCCTCTTGACGTCTTCGAGCATCACTTTTGTCCTCTGTACAGTCACAGTGACCATACGTCCTCATAGAGTTGTTAGTAGGAATAAGTGAACCTAAGTACCGGATAAACGGCTCACCAGGAGTATTGCACAGAATGCTAATGATGTGTGTTGTTTCTCGTGACAGGTGTCCACTCTTGTACATTGATCTCTTCCTCCTGGCCTCAGCACACCAAGGGCAGACACCCCAGGCAAAGGTAGGTTTGTCATTGCTCCTTTTGTTGCCACAGTGATATGCTTTTGCTGTACGTATCCATCAGCCAAGCAAGAGTAAGCTTCACTCACGGGCCCACGGGCAGCAGGATGGTCAGAAGCACGCTGCCCTGAATGTGTCCGTGCTGGGTGCCGATGGGAATGGGCAGCGGTACCGAGAGCATGCTCTTCTCCAGGGGGAGGTCGGAAGCCTGAGAGGGGAAAGGAAATCCAGTGTTTCCTATGGTCCAGGTTTGCCATGGGCTCTGTGTCCACCCGCGTGCATTCAGAGGCCCGGGCAAGGGCCAGGCCCTGCCCAGTATCGGCGGGGAGCAGGGCCATAGCCTCCACCGTGGAGGACAGAAATGCGGGTTCTTAACGCAAAGGACACTGGGAAGAGTGAAAACTCAGAGCTAGTAACGCGGTCTGCCACAATACCACATCCTATCGTGTACTTCGGCGGTCCCATCCGTCTTGGCACCAGGCACCGGTTTTGTGGAACGCAATTTTACCATTGGTACAGGGGAAGTACGAAGGATGGGAGAGGCGGAGCTCAGGCAGCATGCTCGGCTCCGGCTGTGTGGCCCGGTTCCAAACAGGCCTGGTATTAGTCCTCGGCCACGGGGTCAGGGGCCCCTGATGTACTTCACCCAGAATTCCTTTTAAAAAATCATTCCCAAGTTTGGGTAAATAATTTTACCTAGAAACTCCATTTTATAGACAAGGAATTGGAGGGCCCCGAGAAGGCATCAATGAGCCTGGTTGAGCAGACTCTGATAGGGAAAGGTGTCATCCTCAGAAGGGCTGAAAGGGCTGAAAACTGTCCCCCGCCGTCCCTGAGCCCGTCTGTGTCTGGTGTTCCGCGCCCTGAGTCACAGATCAGCTTTGCCACACAAGTCCTACGATCCCACTTTACAAACAGGGCAAGGCAATCAATACATAAAAAACAACAGTAACGAAAAAATTGAAATTGACGTTTTTAAAAATGAGAAACTGCGTTCAAATTGTATTTACTAGTTTACATCACCTGGATTATTTGAAATGTGGAGAAGATATTTAGTCAGCACTTAAAAGTGAAGTGAAACCTGGGAAATGCCCAGCAGGGACTTCTGAGGGTGGGGGCAGGGTTGGGCAGCAATGACCAGAGAGACAGAAAAGGCTTTTTTTGCCAACAAAACAGTTTGCAGGCATTTAATTATGGCTTGATTTTGCTGATTGCAATTAGAATCCTTTCTCTGTTGGGGGAGATCGTGTCAGAATCCCAATCTAGGTTAAGCAGACACTGGCTTTAATAAGAAGTCTGGTGAAAAGCAAGCATCGATGATCGTCGCCCAGCAAAGGGAAGGGGCAGCTGCTGGGCATGTGCCTTGGGAAGAAGGCCAGCACTCTCGGGCCACCCCTGCAGTGAACAAGCCTTCCGCCACAGGCAGCTGGAGAAACAGGGACCCCAACAGGCTGAAGAGCGGCAGTCCTGGTCATTTGACACCCGTGCTCACTACTTTGTTGAGCCAATGGGCTATACCGGGACTTCTCTGTGCCAGGCCGTTCCTGTCTCTAGGACAAGGAGGCAAATGGGCCAGAAGTTCCTGCACACAAGAGCTGATGGCCTAAAGGAATGGACAGTCAGGCTTTATATATCTATAGATATCTATAGATATAGTATACCTATAAAATATAATATATAAGATACATATGAATAGTATATATTAATGTTCTTCCTCATATATGTATAGAGGGTGGGCAAAAGTATGTTTTCAGTTGTGAGTCCACAAAACACAGAGTTTGTTCTTTTATTATCACGTATTAATCACTGTATTATTTTTAATATGAACAAGTACAGCCTACTTTAGCCCTCCCTGCATGTGTATGTATGTGTGTGTACATATATGTATATCATAAGGCGAGGGGAAGGTGTACAGACTGCAGCCAGCGCAGCACCCGTCTGCCAGGCCCAGGGGGCCCGCCCCCGGAGACCCACATGCGCCAACCTGTCCTCAATCAAAGGCATGTTCGCAGCAGCAATGTCCACGGGAGCTCTGGATGGAAAACTGCCCACATACCCATGAGCCCAAACACCCGTAAACAAATCGAGGCACATCCACCCAGCGGAACCCAGTACAACAGCACGAGTGAAAACATCGCAGCACACGCAGCGGCATGGACGAATCTCGCGAGTGGTTGCGCGGGAGCAGCCCCGCCCCACCGGAGAGCCATCACGTGAAGCGTGGGGCGGGGACATTGGTGCCCACGGTGAGAAGTCAGGACAGCAATCCCCCGAAGGGCGGGGGCTGTGGCAAAGGACAGCAAGAGCGCGCCAGGGGCCCGGCTTCCCGGTCCGGTGGCGCTGGGGGCAGGGGCATTTCAGCTGAAAGTGTATCTAAGCCGTGCACTTGGGGCTTGAGCTTCCCTGTGTGAATAGCGTCCACGGTTTAGAAGTTGCTTCTAAACCCCAGCGCCGCAAGTGATGGCTCTGTCCGCTCCACCCCTGCAACGTTCTCTGATTGGCCCTCTCATCGGCCCAGCCACGCCCTGGCATCATATTCCACAGCATCCTGGGTTAACCGTACACGGAGACGTTTTGATTCCCATAACAAATCCGCAGGCCAACCAGCTAGTGTGTCATTGACTGTGTATGTGTCTGCGTCTCAGGATCTTTTATTTTTTACTCCTTTAGCATAAAGACCAACACCCTGGGTCTTAAGATTCTGCTCCAAAGAAAGCCCATCACGTTCTGATTAGCAGCAATCCAGAACGAGTCTCTTCAATGAATGAAAATGAGGCAAGCTTTTATGGGGCTATTACCCGAGGGCATCCAGTGGTATTTTTATTCTCCATATTTGACCTTCAAAATGTTTTGTAGTTTGGCAAGGATATAATTTTCACCCAGTCAGGCTGTGGGGGCAGCTAATTAAGTGGTTTTTAATGACATTTGTTCCTTAAAGGAGGCCTGATTAAATGTACCATGTAATTTTTTACCAAATCAAGCAATTCACCCAATTTTCAAATGTGTTTAATAAGCCAGGCCGAAGCCATTACAGCCTGCCAGCCCTGTGAAGGATGTGGCTGAGGAGGAAAGGGCTCGCACACTCGCTTGTGACTCACACTTGCGTGTGACCTCCTGCCTCCCACCAGGGCTGCACCAAGGCTGCACTCCCCACCTGGAACACTCTGCTCCACTCCCCTCGCCTGGGCCGACCTGGCGCATTCTAGACAATCAACCCGAAATTCTACTGTCTTCTTGGGTTTTCTCCAGTGACGTCAGAGCAGCTCCCCTGTCTCCAAACTCCTGTGGCTCCTCCTCCATCCCTTTGAATATGTGTCCACACTTCAAATTGTTTGCTCCCTTTTCATGCATGTGCCTCTAATGTTCGCAGTTAAATTATAACCACTGAGAGTTCAGAAGTAACTTGAATACATCTTCTAAGCCTTAGACTCACGGGGTGTCCGACCCGCAGCCTGCGGGCTGCATGCGGCCCAGGATGGCTCTGAATGCGGCCCAACACAAAACCGTAAATTTACTTAAAACCTTTTTTTTCCTCCTCAGTTTTTGTTAGTGTTTGTGTATTTAATGTGTGGCCCAAGACAACTCTTCTTCTAGTGAGTCCCAGAGGTGCCAAAAAGTCGGACACCCCTGTTAGGGCTCTGGTAGTGGAGTGTACAAGCCAAGCCCCCTTAGCCCCTGACTCTGTCGGCCTGAAAGGTCTTTGCCCACTTTTATCAGAAGTCAGGAGCCCGGCTGCTGCGAGCCCATTCCTAGGCCTCCCTGCCCTTCATCCCTCAGTCCTCTCCCTTCATCCACCCTCCAGGCACGCCCTCTGTTTCCTCTGTTTGAGGAGCACAGGAGGCAGCAGCTAAAGTCTGAAAAGAAAAACAAGCCATAGTTTTTATTTCCTGAACGGAAGATGAAGAAACTGTCCCCACCTAAGACTGGGAAGTCAGCCCACTGTGGCCAGAAGGCCTTCTGCCTCGCTGGCAAAGCCCAGGCCGAGGCGGATCTCTGCAGGGACCCTCCCAGCTCCTGGATTTCAGCCTGCCCACCTTTCAGGTGGGGGAGGGGCCTGGGAAAGTCCTTTGCTTTATCGTGCAACAAAAAGGCATGGCAGGACATGGGGACATAGTTAAGGAGAGCCCCAAGCCACCCTAACCCACTGGAGACTTAAATTTCCCACTTACTAACGTCTCTCAGCCTCAGTTTACCCATTTGCAAATCAGGAACAATGGAGGTTCTATCTTGTAGGACTGGCCAGGAGGGTTATGTGTGATGACTCAGACAAAACCATCGAAGCAGGCCCAGGCACACAAGGGCTTTGCTAGTGCAGGAGGCTTGCGCCTCACTTTCTAAAGAAGAGAAGAGTGGCTGCGCCCAGGGAGACCGGGTAGGCACCTGGGCTCCTAACGGAAATCAAAAGCTTTTAAAACAGCACTGCGTCCCTGCAGGCAGAATAAAAGCCAGCTGAGCAAGAAAATGTGCACTCGTCAGGGGCTCAAGTCCCCACTCTGGCTTTGCTTTTTAGGTTTAAGAAAGAAATCAAGCAAACAAAACCTTTTTTAAAAAAATGTGTTCTTTCTGTCCAAGGGTCTTTGTTCCATGGCTCACTCACCCCAAATCTCTCTCCCTCAGTCTGCTCTCATCACCACTTCCCCCCCAAAAGTGCCCTTCCTGAAGCTGCCTCAGGCTTCCCGATTACGTGACAGAGGTGTGGTCTGGGAGAGTCTGCTAGGAGCACAGTGGGCGGCCCGGAGGATGGGCACCTCCTCAGGAGGAGGGCTTCCCTGGGAGATGGTGGTAAGTGAGCAGCAGGCCCGAGTCGGCACTAGCCAGTGCAGAGAAGACCCAGGGACACCCACAGCCCATGGGGTTTGCGGCCAGCTTCCGAGAAGAGATGGCAAAGTTGTTGTAAGAAGTGGCAGTCCGTGAGTCAGGAGGTATTCGCCGAGCTCCTACTATGCTCCAAGCCCTGGGTTCCCAAAGAGAGTTAGGCATGCGAGCCTACAGCAGTTGGAAAAGAGCAGGTGTGGGGGGGCCGAAGTGACGGGTTCAAGGAGTGCAAGCCACTGGGGGGCTGGGACTCTGGATGCAAGGGGAGAGCCGTGGGGTGCGCATCAGGACCAGGACATCCAGGGTCTGCGCAGCAAGCCTGTGCCCTAAGGAGCTCAGTCCGTGTATGCTGAGCACTCAGGGCCGCACCGCGCGGGATGGCAAATTGGAACTGGGAACCAGGAGGCCCCGCTCCCCGTCCAGGGCTTGCATGCCTTCCTTAGCCACCTCTTCCTATGCTGGCAAACAACAACAGTAATTAATAATAATAACGATGAGTGTTTATGAGCCCTCGCTCTGTACCAGGTGCTACTCTAAGGACGTTATGCGTTTTCATTCCTTGCAACAACCCAGTGACACAGATGTTACCATCATCTTCCACTTCACAGATGAGTCTTTGAGGCAAGAAAGGTAAAAGAATTCAACCAAGGACACCCAGTTAGTAAGGGGCAAGGCTGGGATCCAACCCCCAGCCTTCCAGCTCCAAGACCCCTGAGCTGCCTTGTGAGGCTTTCAGCGTGAAGAGAGGTAGATGGGCCACCAGGTAGGACACCCCAAGGGACAGGTGGCACCGGGGTGTGGGGCCAGACTCGGGGGCAGGCTACCTGCTTTGAATCCGCCGGCCCCCTTTCGCTGATGCATGGAAGGGGGCGGGGTGATAAAATGACCGCCCTCACGGGGTTGCTGCAAGAATGAGCTGACTTAGTATCTGAAACAGTCTTAGAAATAGCTTTAGCTTGATTATTATTTTGAAAAGGAAAGTGTAGTTTCAACTCTCAAGAGCTGTAGAAAATTTGATAGAGTTTTCTCCTTCCATTTAAAATAATTCGTCTACATTTTAAATAATGCAGCCTGTTTCACAATAAAATAGTCATTGATCTTGATGGATGTAACTCATATCAGTGAGGAGCGAAGCAGGAGTCGGGAGAGCTGGCTTTTCGTCCCAAGTCTGTCTCTGGCCAACCGTGTGGGTCTGGAGCACGTTTCCGGAATCTCCCTGAGCTGCAATTTCTTTAACTTTAAAATAGGGATAATGATAACGGCCTTGACACTTTCGTTAAGGGTGAAAATAAAGATAGTTTAGTCATTTTCTTCAATACTTAACCCAGTGGAAAACGTGTATACCCTTTAATGAACGAGATTGCCCAGATGACTCAGCAGGGAAAGCACAGACTTTTCAACCAGTGGTGCTGAGACAGCTGGACACTGGCGTGCAAGACACAGAGGTGGCCCCTCACCTGACGCCACATACACAAACTAACTCAAAGTAGATCAAGGAATGAAACACAACAGGTGAAACTATGCAAATCTGAGAAGAAAACATAAAATCTTCATAACCTTGGATTACACAGCAGCTTCCTCGCTATGACACCAAAATCACAAGAAACCAAAGGAAAAATAGATAAGCTGTGCTTCACCGAAATTAAAACCTTTTGCGTGTCCAAGGGCATGTCACATGCCTATCACTTCTATTTGTGGTGAGACCCTTCTTTTATGCCCTGGCTGTCCCTTTGTGATTCTAATGCTGACAGTCCCCTGTCTACAAGGGACTCAGGTGAACCTTCCTGTACGGCCGGCAATGCCTCGTCCCCTGGCGTGATGAGGGGCCCCTGTGGTCCGAATGGTGCGGGCCCAGTGGGCACACCACGCCCGCTGACCGCTGTTCCCCCCACGCCCTCTCAGCCCCTGTGGATGGGGGCGCAGTGCTCCTGGGCCAGAGAAGCTTGGCCTCCAAACATTGCCTCTGAGAGGAGCCAGAAGCACCGGGGGCGGTCATTGTTCTGTTGCTCCCGGGAGCTCGCTCTGCCCCCCGAGTGGGTGAGAGGGGCTTCCTCGGGTCCCGGCCTTTGCCCAATTCTGGGCTTCAGAATTAGGGAGGCCCCTGACCTGTAGAGACAGGGATGAGCCCCTCTCTTCCGTATCCGAGTTGTATTGACACATAACGGACATTTTGGTCTCCGAGAAACGTCCTCCTTATAAAAGTCTCAGTCGGTGCCCAGCTCAGGTTGTCGAGAGCAGAGCAGTTCACCAGCCTCTCCACACCCTTGGCCTCTGGCTCCACGTGGCAGGTGAGCCGGGCTTGCACCTCGTGCAGGTAGGGCAGAAAGGTCGTGCAGGGAAGGGAAAGATTGATGGCGGTAGACAGGTAGAGAAGACACCTGCCACAAAGGTGACATGTGAGCTGAGGACTTTCGCTAAGGAGGAGAGGAAAGAGGGAATTCCAGAGAGTGGGCTGCATTGAGAATAGCCCCCGAGGAGTGACAGCAGAAAGCTATTCATGGAACAGAGAGAAGCTGATTGTGGGTAAGCACGGATTTCAAAGGGAGAGGAGTAGAGAGAATGGTGGGTGATGTGGGTTTTGTTTTCTCTTTAATTGAGATACACTGGACACAGTTCACTGTGTAAGCGCAGGGCGTGCGGTGTGTTGATTTGATACATTCAGAAATTGCAATGCGATTGCTGTTGTAGCTTTAGCTGACTCCTCCATCATGACCTATATTTGTCAGTTCTTCTTTGTGGTGAGAACATCTGAGATCCCGTCCCTTAGCCACTTTAAAGTCTACAATACACACCGTTGACCATCATCGCTGTGCTGTGCATTAGCTCTCCAGAACCTACTCGCCTTCCAACTGCAAATATTGGGCCCTCTGACCAGCATGCCCCAATCCCCCTCCCCAACCCCCTGGTAACCACCATTCTGCTCTCTGTTTCTGTGAGTTTGGTTTTTTCAGATACAGTATTTGTCTCTGCCTGACTTGCCTCACTTAGCGTCACATCCTAATGGCCCATCCAAGTTGTTGCACGTGATGGGATCTCCTTATTTCTCATGGCTGAATGACATTCTCTCTCTCCCTCTCTCTGTGCTCATATGTGTCTGTGTGCGACATCTTTATTACCCACTTATGCACTGATGGGCCTTAGGCTGTTTCCGTATCCCGGCTGTTGGGACTCATGCAGCACCGACACGGGAGTGGGGGTCCGTTTTTAATGATAAAGGCCAATACTGCCAGAAGGAGGAAGGCATTGACTGTCAGGGGTGCACTGGGGGCCCGTGACAGGAGCTTCAGGATGACGGTGACGTGGTGAGGTACAGATTTTATCAGGAATGCTTGCTGGGGTGGAGGGCGGGAGGCGGATGAAGGCTGGGGAATGGGAGGCAAGGAGACCCGCCAAGCAGGAGACCACGAGCACAGCCCAAGGGAGAGTGGAGGGAGTGGAATCTATGGCGTCCCAAGAGTGGGGACAGACACGGGTGGATTCAGAAACCAGCACGGCCGTGATGTACGTGGACAGCACCCCTGACCCCGCCACCGGCCAGCTGGGGGACCCGGGACTCAACTCAACTCTGCTCGGTATTAACTGGTGCGCCTGCTCTCGTGGTGGGTGTCATGATTAAATAAGAGGGCGGATACCTACGCACTTTAATTTCATAGAGATAAAATCCACATGCTGCAGAACACCGTTTGAAGTATGCAATTCAATAGCTTTGAGTAGAATCATAAAGTCACACAGCCACTGGCACTATATCATTCCAGAACATTCTCTTCACCCCACAGTGAAACCTGGTACCCATTCAGTCACCTCCCATTTCCCTCCCTTGCCCCCAACCTTCTGGCAACCACTCATTTACTTCCCCTTTCTATGAATTTGTCCCTCCTGGACATTTCATTTCATTGTCATCATGTAATATGTGGCCTTTTGTGTCTGGCTTCTATCACTGAGCACACTTTCAAGGTTCATCCAAACTGCAGCACGTAGCAAGTCCTCACCCTTGAGTGGTATTCCATCGCATGTACAGACCACATTTTCTATCCATTGTTCCACACTTCGAGCTTTTCCACTTGGAGCTATTGGGAATAGCACTGCTATGAACATTTGGGCACACGTCTTTGTTGAATGCTTGTTTTTAAGCACAAAGACTTCCATTCACTTCACTTGTCTACTCAATACATTTCGTGTGCCAGAGATTGTGCTGGGTTCCGGGGTTAGAGCCGTCCACAGGCCAGGGAAGGTGCCTGCCCTTTGGGAGCATACGTCCCGGTGGGGAAGAGAAGGACAAGATTGTTGCAGCTGGTGACAAGTCTTACGGATAGAAATGGCAACAATAAAGCAGAGCAACTGTGGGGAAGGAAAGGCGAGGCCTCAGGCAGGAGGATCAGCAGAGCAACCAGGTCTCCAGAGCAAGGGAAGAAATGGAGAATGTGTGTGTGTGTGTGTGTGTGTGTGTGTGTGTGTGTGTGTGTGGAGAGGGAGAGAGATGGGGAGAGAGGCTTACTTTAAGGAATTGACTCATGTGATTATGGAGGCTGGCAAGTTCAAAATCTGTTGGCTCAGCAGAGGCTGGAGCCCCAGGGAAGAGCAATGTTGCAGGTCAAGTCCGAAGGTCATCTGTGGACAAAACTCCCTCCCGCTTGCGGAGATGTGTTACTCAAAGTCCGCCGATTTATATGTTAACCTCATCCACCAAAAACTCCCTTGCAGAAACCTGGGGGATAGTCTGACCATGTATCTGGGGTACCGTAGCCCACCAAGCGGGCATGTGAACTTCAGGGTCACCCCCAAGGAAGGGTCCTTGAGGAGCGGATATGAGCATGCGGAGGGTCCTCCAAGGAAAGATGCGACGGGAAGCACCTCAAGCAGGAAGGAGCAAAGGCCTCGGGGGCCAGGTGTGCAGTGAGCTGGGAGCGGGAGAGAGGCACAGCAGGGCCGAGGCAAATGCAAGGACACTGCTTTCAGGGCGGGAGAAAAGCCGTTTTCTGCCTGTGCCCCTCCCCCGCCCCCACACTCCACTTCATCAGCTACCAGCACACAGAGTCACGTCCGCTGGGGGGCGTGAGGTGGAAATACATCTCCAGGCAATGGCACAAAAAAGAGATCAGGGCTTTTGAAAGAAAACCCAGGGAAAGGTAACATCGAACATAAATATCATTTCTCTTGATTCTTTTCCGTGCTTCCAGAAATGGGCAAATTTACTTGTAAATGGTCCTGCTGTGCCCGCCTTTCTGAGGAGCGGCAGGGAGCTGGGCTGGGCCCAGCTGCGGGGCGGGCTGCCTTCCGAGAGGCGCCTGCGTCTGGGCTCCGAGGGCGCCTGGGCTGGCGGAAGCTTGACTTCCCCGCAGATCCCAGCGGCAGTCCCATCGCCGTGATTGCTTCTGATGAGGCAAAATGAGAAAAGTGAAGCAGAGACATCTGTTCTCTCTCTGTCACTTGACGCTGGCGACACCCTGCAGTCCACATGGTCACTCAATACCAAGCACAGGAGCCGGGGTAGCCAGTTACGCATTAACGCATTTTCTATCCTCAGGAAGGAAAGCTGCAGGCCAGCTGCAGTCAGAGTCACATGCTTTCACAGTCTGTCAGGACAAGTCTTGGCTGGCCCTGCATCCCAACCTCGAGGTGCAGAGGGGCGGAGGTCCTCAGAGGCCCGAGCTCATGTGTCACCTGTGAATGCCTTGACAGATGCAGATCAGCCCAGCTGGACTCAGCGCCAGCGTCATCTCCCACGTGAGTGGCCGCTACACCTCCTGGGTGCTTTCTGACCCTCTCCCATTCGTCCTCAAGCTGCCGCCCTCAGAGCCATAGGCCCTCCCCCGCCTCCTCTCCGTGCAGGCCCTACTTCAAACATCAGGTCACGCCTGGGGGACATGCCGCTTTCACTTTTGTTAAAGCAAGGTATGCTGTCTGTCACCTCTGCACCTTTGCATAGGTGCTTCTTCTACCTGCAGCACTTCTACCCCTCACCCCTCACCCTCACCCCTACCCTCAGTGCATCAGCAAGCTCACGACTGTCCCCCATCAGCTCTCAGCTTGGGCAAGCCTTCCCTGACCACTCTGTCTGAATCAAGGGGCACTTCTCCAAAGTCCCACGATACCCCACTCCGAACACGAGTCTCAGGGTGTTGTAGCCTTCTGTTGGGACTCCCAGTACTCTGCGCTCCAGGGGGGCAGGATGCATTACCCCATTCTCTGTGGGTGCCCCGTGCCTAGGGGCACCGTAGCCTCTCTCTGGAGTGAGTGAAGGGCACAGTGAGAGTGTTGTCCAGGGAAGGGTGAGAGCCAGTACCTTCCAGACGCCTGCAGACCACTGGGAAGCAACACGAGGCAGCCACAAACAGGCAGAGCCACCCAAGCACACAGGCTGGGGTGGGGGCAGGTTCCTGGTCCCTGCCAGAGGCTCATGAGGCTTCCAGGATTGGGGGGCCCACACCTGACTTGAGTCTTGAAGGATGAAAAGGAATGAGCAAAGGTGGGTAGAGGGAGGCAGCACAGATGAAGGCAGAGAAAGCCCCCGCACCCTGGAGTTCACAGGAAGCCAGTTCTGCACAAACAGAGCTTCACGGATGTGGGAGTGTCAGAACCTGAGGTGGGTGTGGTCAGTCGCAGAGTCCAGGTCTTCAAGCCCAGGTCTGGTGGCCATTCGCTTATGATGGAACATGAATGTAGCAGAGAAGATGAGCACATTGACCCAGGACACGGGGCAAGAAGGACAGACACATAGGAACATGGACATTCAATGAAAGGGCAGAATGGGGACAGAAAGAGGGTGAATGGATGAAGGAGAGAGAAAAGGGCCAATCAGAGGACAGGAGCTGAACACAGAGTGGGCACTGACCTAGAAGTCAAGGGCAAAGGAAGTTGCAAGAAGCGAGTACAGTTGACCACACCCAGAGCAGAGAGGGGTCACCCAGGGGTCTGTGGTCTGTGGGGGTGGGTGGGCCAGAGTCGGCCTGCCAGCCCTCAGGGCCTGAGGAGGAGTTAGGGAAGGTGAGGAGAATGTGCAGGTGGGCGGGGTCAGGCCCACAGGCCGGGGCTGGTCTCCTGTGGGGGTGCGGGACACACCCAGGCTCAGAGACAGCAAGCGTGCCAGGCTGGACATCGACAAGTCGGTGGACAGGAACTGAGAGCATTCCCACCTCAAGCCCAGGACTGGCCTCCTGACGCTGCCATTTTCTCGTTTGCCAAGTGTGGAGGGGTCTCTCAGTTTGCAAGTTCGCGAAGCTCGTCCAGGTCTGCAGAAATTCTAATGTGTTCAATTAATTCAAAGAAATGGAGAACATTTCATGAAGACAGACGATCTTAATTTTTTTGAAGCCTAAAAAACACATAACCTGAGTCAAAAACCTAAGCTCTGGCTGCTCTGGGCTGCTTAGAATAGGGCAGCCCTAACGGAATTAGCGTTTCTGCAAATCCGAACATGTTGAATAGCAGCAATGCCACGTGGTTCTGCCTATTAGCCCCCCTTGCGACCGAGGACCCAGGCCTTCCTGTCCCTCCCCCTGTGCTGTGCCCCTGGTTTTAAATGTCCTTCTCCTGCGCACCCCACTCCACCCGTGCCCCGGCTAGGCCCGACTCAATCTTGAAGGCACCATTGAGGCATTGCTTCCCCCAAAGCTGTCCCTGAGCCTTGTGTTAGCCACATGCCGCCACATCCCAGATGACCATGAACCCAACGCACCCGCATCATCTTAGAACTCCTGTGGGTCGGGAGCCCGGCTGAGTCGCGTCTCTACAGTGCTGCCGTGGGGGCCCCAGCCAGGGCCGGTTCTTTTCCCAGTGTGCGGTTGCCGGCAAAGCCTGCTTTCTTGCAGACCGTTGGATGCAGGGCCTCAGTGTCTTGCTGGCTGTTGGCCTGAGACTGCCCTTCATTCCTTCCTCCGTGGTTCTCCCCACAGGGCAGCTCAGGGCAGCGGGGGAAGTCAGGCAGCAAGATGGGCGTTACACTCATGTAGTGTCCTCCAGGGGACACCAGTCATCTCTGCTGGTTTCTGTGGCATGGAGAAAGTCACCGATCCTTTGGGGCAGGTGATGGCACAGAGGTCTGAGTTCCAAAAGTTGGAGTACATGAGGGCCCTCTGAGAGATTACCTGCCACAGCCGACAGAACCCACGATTCTGTCCCTGGGCCTTTCTCCCCCAAGGGTCTGTGAGCTTCTGGCTAGCGTGTCCTCCTTGCGACGTCACCAGAGCCAGCGCGATGCCGGGCCCGTGGCAGACCCTCCGTGCTCACTGGAGGAACTCACTAGTTAATGCCATGGCTGCTGAGTTGACAAGTCACTGCACGGCCAGACCAAAAGTACGTCATAGGCTGCCCCAATTTTCGGTGAGGCCTGGGTATGCTAAACCCAATTATCACATTCCATGGTTACATCACAAAACTAAAATTGGATGAATGGAATAATTAAAGGGAATTTCAGTGCACTAATGAGCAGAGATACGAAATGAGATGGCATGAAGCTGCACCAAAGGCTAGGTTCTGGTGTGCACGCAGTGTGCAGGCGGTGTGCACTCTCAATTCAGAAATAAGCTGCCCAGCGGTGAACCCCTCTTCAGACGTGAGTCTGGGGGTTGGCACTTCTATGTCTTGATCATTGAAACAGGGAAAAGAGCAAACACAGGAATAAGAGGGAGTAGGAAGGGAGAGACAGAAAAAGAGGACAAGAATAAGGGCGGGAGCAAGGAAGAGAGAGATAAAAATATTAAAATTTAGATATTTAGTGCAGAAGCCAGAGATACTCTAAAGAAATGAACGAGGCTTGTACGGGACAGGACAGGCAGGGGATGAAGCCAGCTGCCAGAGCCACGTGACTAAACCAGGCCGAGGCCGGCTCCGTCTCCGGCAGGGGCCCGGCAGGGCAGAGCTCTGATGGTTAAAACTTCCTGCCCGTGGGGGATCTGCAACGCGGCCGGCACGGTGCTGGCAGTGACAGCGGTAGAGGTGGCAGACTAGACCTGCTTGCTGCACTCGCAGGTGTGCACACCACCCCTGGGGGAGACCGAACAAAACTGATGCATAAATGACCCCAGCGAACTGCAGGCTGGGATGTTCTACCCCATGAACGGCCATGGCGGTAATAGCATAGGTATTCCCTCTACCCATAGTTTTACTGCCTCCACTAGTTAGTTATTTATCCTTTGTGCCCATCGATATTTTCAACTAGAAATCGCGGCTACCGATCCCTACCTGCCGGCTCAGCATGAGGATCGCGTCAGTCCGCGAGAATGTAGCGAGCAGCACCGCCCGTGGCGTTGAGCGGACCACCAGTGCTACTGCTGTCGTCGTCCTATTTAATTATCCGCTCGCGTTTTCCACTGAAGTGCCCGGCGTCACGCCCGGCCCACAGCAGGTGCCCAGTTTACCGGGCCCGGCCCTGAGGCTGTGCATCTACACAGGAGAGGTGGGCAGCTTTGCTGTGTGGGCGTGTGTTCCCAAGAAGAAAGCCATCCCCACTTCCCATGTCACAGGCGCAGGGGTCATGAATGAAATAGTTCCCTCCCTGACTGTGAGCAGTATCGTCACCACCTCCAGCCAGTCATGCTAAAATTACTAACAACTGTGTTGATTCAGAGACCCAGATGGACATGGATAACCCCACAAAAGAGTATGTCCCCATGATGCTGTGGTCCAGAAGGGAAAAACAAATGCCCACGGACCTGGGTTCTGGTAACCATGTGCCACCGACTCACTGTGTGAGCTTGAGAAAATAATCACTTTCTCCAATTGGCTTCAAGTTTGTTGCCTTTCAACTGAGTAAATTAGAACACATGCTTGGATAGTTTCCCATTTTAATTGATGTTTTACAGAATCCACCCCTCCCCTCGGAAAGAGAAAAGGAGATGACAAGGTGTGAAAGTCGCCACTGCCGTCTACTAAATATTTCTGGCTCTTTGCTTGCAGACATGTAGAGGATTGCTACTCCCACCCCTGATGAAGTTAGGTATGTCCACGTGACTTCCTTTGGCCCCATGACACATAAGCAGAGTGACACGGATCGCGTCCAGTCACAACGCTCAAGGACTCACGCACCGTTCATCTCAGTTCTCTTTTCCTTCCAACATGGTGTTGGCAATGTCTGAGACGGTGTCCGCTCCTTCTCCAAATGACCGCAGTGGGCAGAGCCTCCCTGCTGACCAAGATGCTGAGACGCTGAGATGTGGAGTGGTTGTTACTGAGGCACGACCCAGCCCGTCCTGACTGACACAGGGCGGGAGGGGGAGATGACTGAGCCCCAGAGCAGAGGGCTCTGGTCAGAGGAGCTGATGAGCTCGAGAGCCAGTACTGTCTCTGAATGGAATTTAGGGCCTGGGCTCTCCGAGCAACTCACCAGTTTATGACCAAGGGCCCGTGGCATAACTCTAGAACATACGGCCCAGGAGCGTGCAGACCTGGACTACTCTGTGATGCGGTGGGGGCTGGGGTCAGACCGAGGAAGCTCATCTGACACAAGGACGGGCGTGGGGTATCTGACCCAGGCATGTCTCCCTTCTCTTGGGCGGGGGAAGTGCTCCCGGCGGGCCAGGCAGAGGGACAGCTAGAGCTGAACTGAGGCATCTGTAAGTGCTCAGTGCCTGGAGGGAGAGCCAGGCCATTTGGGGAGGGGTGCTGCACACTCTTCTAATTCTAGAAAATCCGAGGTTCAGCTGGGCTTGGGAAAGACAACCCAACAAAAGCCGTGTTTCTGGAGCTCTCACTGGGTGGAGGGGTGACTTTGTAAGAAAGGAGAGTGATTGTGAGCAAGACATTCATCTCTCCTCGAATAAGGCCGGGTGCCACGAGACTGCAGGGAGCCGGCCTAGCAAACGGCGCTGGGGTAGGCAAGCCGGCCCCAGAGGAGGGCAGGCGGCAAGGGTTGGGGGGGCAGGGGAGTGATGGATGAGGCTGTCACCTGCCCCCCCGAAAAGATCCCGGGAAGGGGACGGAAGGTCTTTCCCAAAGTCAGCTGTTGAGGAGTGAGTCCAAGCACAGTCGCGTGGGAGTTGGAGTTGAGGGGTTCACGGGGTGGGGGGCGGGGTGCAATAATCAATTGCACCCCTCTTTCCTACCCAGGTTCTCAACAAACAGAAATTGCATGGAGAGCAAGATGGGTCAAGGTCAAACTATCACCTGAGAGTAAGGGCCAAAGGACCCAGTTGAACAAACTGCGGGAGGAGGCCAACTTGTCCCCACCCCCCCCCGCCCCTGCCCACCAGTCTGCCTTCCTGTGGCAGGTGGGGCCAGAGACCGGGGAGCCCTCAGCCTCCTGTCTGCACGCATTCTGCTCTCTCCCGGAGAGCAAGTTACACAAGTAATTGAAAGACGCAAAAACGCCCAAGGAGTGGGAGACCGCTGATTCTGCGTGCAATCGCATCATCTACGGCTTGGTGGCCCCGGGCCGAGGTGCCCTGGGCTCCCTGCCTTGTAGCCCTGTCCAGGCTTAGGGCTGAAAACTTCTTTTCAGTCCCTTTTACTCATGTCCCATTCTATTTGGTGGCCAGGATGGCTTCAACTTCACGGTCAGGCACAGGGCTCTGGGGAGCCCCGTGGACACGCCCCAGGGCAAAGGGACCAGAACAGGGACAGGGCCTGGATTTGACCGACCCACACACTGCGGTCCAGCCTGTTTTGAAAACATATTTAAATACTTTTCACAAGGGAGAGCTTCCATTTTAAGTTAATACATCCCCTCAAGGAAGGAAATTCAGCAGAGCCTACAAACAGCTCACAAACAAAACATTTTGTTCCAAAGGCAAAAAAAAGTTCCCCAAACTTGATGATAATGGAGCAGGAAGAAAATAGAAAAGGTTTGTCAAGGGATAGGTTGCTTGGGTGAATGGAAGATTCTCGACACTTTCCAGGTCCATCCCTGGGTGCTTGAATGTCTGGTGGGTCCCGCCATGCCCATGACTGTCCACCTCCTGTGTGCAGGACAATGTTAGGGAGGGGACAGTGGGACGCAGACACAGGGAAAGGGAGAGAGGCTGGCAGCCTGGATGTCTGGTGGAAAAACCAACCCAGCGCAAATGTTCACAAACCCAGACAACAGTGCCGCTCTCACTGACTGTCTGTCGGTCCTTGTGAAGGGGGATGCCCGTCACTGGTAGGCAAGTGTCTCAGGGGCTCATCAGCGCTATGAGAAAGCTAACTCAGATGACTCTGATGGAGAGCCCCTGGGGCCGAGGGGAGTAGAGGGAGGGTCGGGGGTGATTTTGAGCTGAGATCCAAGTACTTGAAAAGGAGCCACCATTCAGCTGTCACAGGGAAGACACTTCCAGCCCAGAGAGGGGCCGCTGCCAGGGTTCTGAGGCAGGAGTGGGTTTGGCGCATTGGATGAACCGGACGGCGTGTTGGGTGGCCCAGGTACCGGACGAGGGCAAAGAAACCCACTCTGGACCCCTCTCCCTGGGGTGAGCCCACCTCAGTCACCCTGACTCGGGAATTGGACAGGGCTGAGTCTCTCAGGGCTGAGAGATGGGGTGCCTACGACTGAGCAACCTGGGGACAGCAGAGCCGAGAGGGAGTCCCAGACCAGGGTTCTCCAGCTGTGATTGCACACGGGGGGCCTCTGGGGGCCTCGAAGGATGCAGACATCCTGGCCCCGCCCTCCAAGAGTCTGACTGGATGGGTTGCGGGCACAGCCTGGAGGCTTGTTAACTCTGCCGCAATTCTAGAGGCAGTCAAGACAGGGAACCTGCACTGGATGATGCAGAGGAGGGAAAGGGTCGGAGAGGACAGACTCAGCACTTGCATCCTCAGGGCTTTCACTTCCGACAACAGATTAGAGGCTCCCCAAGAATCCGTCACCCGACTCTAAATCCCTTTCTGATGTCCTGACTCTGAATGAGACACTTAGCCTGCCCTCGTGCCTGGGGTCCCACTGTTAGCGTGGGGTCAGCAGGTCCCATGTGCCCTCTGAGACATAAGGGTCAAAGGCTTTAGAACTAATTCCTCCATGGAGCCTTCAGACCAGTGGCTGTGCGCTCAGCCTGCCCTCTTCCTTCTGCGTGCCCAGCCCCCACCTCCCACCCTCGGCCTTGCCACCGCCCCGGGGCTGCTTCACTCATCTGCCCACCGCCCTCTCGATGAGGGGAAGCACTTTGGGGGCAGGCACTATCTTCTTCCTCGTGGTCCTTTGCTGGTCTCAGTTAACGCACTGCAAGTCAAGGGGTCACGACATGCTCACTCTGAAACCAGGTGGCCACACTGGGCCCTCGTTCTGCTGGCAACCTCAGAGCTGAGAGCCACCTTGGACGCTGGGCCAAGGTCACACTGAGTGAGTGAGGAGGCTGAGGTCCGGAGCTGGTCATCGGCCCTTTCCTCCCGGGGCTGCGTCCTTCCCGTCCACACGTGGTTCATTCCTGCCCCTGCCCAGGAGATGGGGCTCTTCTCCTCGTCCCCATTGCAGCGATAAGAAAATTCCAGATCAAAGAACTCCATCCCCTGGTGGGACAGATGATAAGAAAGGGAGCCAGACCCACCCAGACAGTCCAATGAAAATGCTGCTCCTCCCACCGCGCACAGCTCCCGTGACTTCGGCCATGACCCCCAGGTAACACGCATTGTCCCCACGTGCATTGGGTTTTACCCTTCAAGCCAGATTTCCTCCCTCAACAAGACAAGCCTGGTTCTTTGGCTTCTATAGGTCGGGTCCATCACTCATCGCGCAGCATCGCCTAGGAGATTTCAAGAAGATGCTTGAAATTAAAAACAAACAAGCAGAAAGCAAAAATCAAAGTCATGGAAACAGAGCGGGAAAATGGTTGCCAGGGGCTGCGGGGAGGAGAAAAGAGGGGGATGTCAGTGAAAGGTACAGCTGTCAGCTGCAAGCAGAATCGGTCCGTGGAGCTAACGTGTCACGTGGGCCGCCGTTGACAACATCGTATTATATGAGAGAAAAATACAAGAGGTGATGGATGTGATAATTAGCCGGAGTTGGGGAATCCTTTCGCAGTGTCCACTGTAAATGTCTTACAATTTCACGGGAAAAAAAAAAAAAAAGACCAAGCAAACCGTGGAGGATAGTATCAGGCAAACTAGGAGCCAACGGTCTGCAGCCCACGTCGTGCCTTCAGGTCCACAGCTCCCCAGCACCCGGTCCGTGGGCCGGGCACGGTGGCGCTGACCGCGGCGGGTGGCGAGCCTCCCCGGCCAGGGGCACAGTTCATCCCACCTCGCTTTCCTGTTGCCTGCGGGTCGAGGCCCCCTTTATGTGTTAGATTTTGCATTAAAAATACCGCACGAGATGATGATGTGTTCGGCAGATTTTTTTTGCCTTCAGGTTAAGGCTGAGCAAACCAACCTGACCCCCAGCCCCGTCCTCCATGGTCGTGAAGCCACACCTTGGGCATAGTAACCACTCTCCCTAAGGCCTGGCCCGGGCGCCCAGCCAGCCCAGCCGTGCCACTTGTGAAATCCGCACCGTGCTTGCAGGACGGCTTTGCTGATAAAAACGGACTTCTGTACGCAGACAACGGAGCAGCGGGTCCCTTCGCACCAGTGCCCATGGAGGCCCTTGTTCTCTGCAGGGTCCAGAGCAGCCCAGCCACAGGCGTCCCGTGGTGGGCTGTGATAACGCGAGATTTTGAAGCCACTGACGTTGCTCCTCAGCCCCGATGAAAGTCCCCCTGTCCAGCCACCATCTTCTTCCTCTCTCCGCTGGCCCTTTCCCCTTTCCTGCTAGCCCGCACGCCTCAAGACAGAAGCACTCACACTCCCTATAGGCTTCTCACACAAGGTCAGCCACAGGGACAGACAGGACACAGTTCAGCCACAGCCTGGGCCCTCGAGCTGCCTGGACATCTTTGAGTCTCCAGGGCCCCAGAGGTCTGACCCTGCTCTCCCCAGAGATGCTGCCCACCCAGCAGACCAGCCTCGACCCAGGGTCCCTGCACAGGGCCCTCGGACCCGTGGCAGGACTCAGGCTGGGACAGACAAGAGCCACCAACAGGGAAAATGTAATCGGCTCGATTCTCTCAGGGTGCTTTCTGGGAACCCAAGGTGATGACCTTAAAAAAGACTGAAGAGAACTGACTTCTAGGGTTTGAGTAACACCCATGAAGAAAACATTCAATGAGTTCTGTGGGATTCTAGATGGATCATTTCAATCAATATGCAGAATGAGGTGAAGGTGGGTTTGGGCTCAGTTTCAGCGGATCATTCCAAGAGGCACAACCGTCCCAAGGTAGCCTGTCCCGTCAGGGGTGGGTGGGAGTCCCATAGGACATGAGACGCAGGTTTCAGGGACACGACTGAGGCCGTGAAGCTGCCTGGGTGGGTGTGGGTTTGGAAAGCTGTCCGTCCCAGCCCCCAACGTGGAGGACTGCAGCCGCTTTACTAAGTTCCAACACTAACCTCCTCCAGAAACGTCTTCACAGACACACCCAGAAGTAATGTTTGACCGGATACAGGACCCTACAGCCAAGTCAAGCTGACACAGGCAATTAAGCATTGTGGGAGAATGTGTGCGATACTCTCTCCCGATTCCCGGGGCCTCTGGCCATCCCTGGCATCTGTTGTCTTGTAGACACATGGATCCGACCTCTGCCTGTATCTTCCCGTTGCCTTCTCGTTCTGTGTCCATGCGTGCCAAATCTCGCTTTGCCTTTTCCTCATACGGTCACTTGCTTTGCCTTTAGGGTGGGCCCTAAATCCAAGATAATGTCATGTTGAGGTTCCTACCTTAATTACATCTACTAAGACCCGTTTACCAAGTAAGGTCTCAGTCACAGTCACTGGGGGCTTAGCACTTGGGCGTGTCTTTGGGGGGACCACTATTAAACTCACTGCACAGGAGACAGGGGATAGGTTGGCTCTCACAGGCCTGTTTTGCCACATCTTTGTGTGTGAGATAAAGAACCAATGATCTGGAGACCATTCCGAGGTCAGGGTGAGCTGAGTTTGAGACAAGGAGATGCCAGGAGCTGGGAAGCCCACCCCAGGGATGCAGATGAAATTCTACGGGCAGCAAAAAACTGCCGACGAACTGCAGAACGATGGGTGAGACCTTCGATCTCCAACGGATTTCTCCCTCGAGGATATATTGACTCCTCATCACAACCGCTTTTGATAGTTAAATCCAGAATAAGTCTGGCATAAAATTATACACCCACCAAGCTCTTGGAAGAGTGTTCGATCTTAGTGCTTTAAAGCTGGAAGGGAAAATATTGGCTCAGCCCTGAGGGGACTTTATCTCTCGTTCAGCCATTTGTACATTGAGGAAGGATTCGCTGAGCAGCCCAGTACAGGAGGGCCACAGAGGCAGGGATGACTCAGCTGCATCTCAAAAGCACGGTCCTTCGGGTGATCCCTATGCAGTGGGCCTCTCGGCCTCAGAACTGCTGACGCTAGGGTCCAGGTCACTGTTTGATGTGGGGCAGTGTCCCGTGCACTGCAGGGTGTCAGCAGCACACCAGGAAGCCAGCGGCGCCCCCTCCCCATGGCTGTGAGAACAGAGAGTAGATGGCCAAACATCCCCGGGAACAACACTGCCCCCTGTGGAGAATGACTGTTGTCGGTGACAGGGTGGGGGTGACAGGTCTCCTGGGCAGGACAGCTCTGGCGCTGACCCTGTGAAAGTCCACCAGGTCCTGGAGGCCCAGGTTATGCGGGGGCAGGGGGAGGGGCCAGAGGCAGGTCGTGGAGGTCCTGAGGGTCCAGGGGAACAGCCTGGAGGGGCCTCGGGGAGCAGGGGAGGGGTGGAGACAGACTATTGACAACTCACTCAGGAATCCGATATTTTAATGAACCAGAGCCCTAAAGTGGGAACCCACAGAGCTGGGGTTCCCGCCTGGCTGCTCTGCCTGTAAACACAGCATGAGAGAGCAGCCTCAGCTCTGGCTCAGCAGCTGAAATGCTTGCACCGGTGCTGCAGGGCTGGGCGGACCCTGCGGGCATCCCGAGCTCTGGGCACAGTCAGTCAAACAAAGCAGAGCCCTGCCTCGTTCAAGTATAGGGGTCTGTCCTGAGCCGTCTCTCTATTGCCTTTCCGTCTCCCCGAACCACTCGATTTAAATATCCAGTTTCTGCATTAACTACACAGAATAATTGACATCTTCATGTCTTCCCCTCTTTGTCCCCCGGTGCTAAATATACATTCTCTGCAGCAAAGTTTTCAGATTGACTACTCCTGACAGACAACACAGATTTCAACATTTACACAGAAGTTGTCTATCAAAAAAAAAAAAGGAAAAGGAAAAAGAAAAAAGAATGTCCTATTTTGGGGATGTCTCTTTGCTTAAAACACAGGGGAGAGAAGGCGGGAGAAATCTCTCCCTGTGCATAACAGCGATTTATGCCAGGATGCTCAGTCTTGCTGGAGAGGTTGCTAAGCAACTGCCTGGCGGCATGTCAGGGGCAAAGGGAGCTGCAAGGTAGAATGGCACCAAGGCCTGGGCACGCCAGGACACGCAGAGACCCACTCAGGACATGCCCGCCTTGGACAGCTAGGTCCACTCGAGGGGCGATGAAGCGGCGAGTTTCCATCTCAGTGGCCTTGAAGCCAAGAAGGGCATGTCCACAGCCAAGGCACAGCTTGGAACGCAGACGCCATTGCTGGCACTTTTCCTGCCATCTCGTGTGCCATGGAATGAACTTGAACTTGGGAGTCAAGCAGAGCTTGGCGCCTTCATCTGTAAGACGGCATTTTAACCGTGGCTGCACCCCAGTGAGAATGAGGCCGCCCTCTCCAGCTGCCTTACACCGCCCGCCACGGGACACTGATGTGTCCTGTTTCCTGTCGGACTGTTCCCGATGGGGCCGTGCAGGCCAAGGTCAGGGACCACGTCTCCCTCACTCGTCATTGCTCAGAGACAAGGGCACCGCCTGGAGCACAGCAGGCCTCAGGAAGGGGTTTCCTTTTACCTGACCTGAACCAAGACCCCTCAGAGTGCCCCCTAAGACCCTGCGTGCCCCGGCCCCATGTGCCTTTCTGCCCTCCTCACCAGTTGCCCCTGTACCTGCAAGCCACCCTCCCAACCCCAACTCCACCTTCACTTAATCAGCTCACACCCCCCATTTCCTGAACAAGCCACGGCCTCAGAACCACATTTCCCCTGTTAACTTCCATTGACTCTGCCTCCCCCTTGGACACCCACCACGGGCAGGGCAGGGCCTCCTCCGTGGGTGCCCTGTGCGAGTTCACTCAAGTATCCAGTCTGCCGGTGGGGAGGAGGAGCAGAGGGGACAGTGACACACCTGTTCTGAGCCAGAGGGAGGGGGAAGGGGGGAGAGAGAGAGAGAGGAAGTGAGTGAGACAGCCGTCCCTCAGCGACCTCTGCTATTCCAAGTCTTGGGGTAGCCGTCAATGTTCGGCTTGCTGAAGGCTGCACGGAGAGTGAGTGGTAGGCAGATCTAAGATAGCAGCCCGTTCCCTCCGATCGCAGATGTCCTGCACATCCCTCTGATTCATAAATTGCCTGTGCCACAGAGTGCACTTCACTCCTTCGTTAAATCAAATATTTAACAATCGCTTACGAAGCTCACACTTTGGACTGGTTGCTGTAGTAGGTGCTGAAATACTATGCTCCTTAAGTCATTCAGTTCAGTCACTTCTGCATCCGCGCACCGCACTGGCCCCTGGAGGTTCAGAGGTGAGCAGCCCCGCCCTCCAGTCACTGAAGCAGACGCTGTGACCCCACACTGGGCTGGGCTGGTTTGGCTCATGGGGGGTGGTCTTCCCTCCCTACCTGAGCCACCAGCCCCTCATGACTCTCCGGGCCTCGCCTCCCTGCCACCCAGGAGCTGCTGCTTGGGGTGTGGACTACAGAATAGGGTCCATATCTTCTTCTTTGTAGAAACTGAGCTCCTTGCACGTGTCCTTAATCTAATTTACTGCAACTGGGCCTCAAGGCAGAGAGGAAAGGACCCCCCCAGTGGAGACCCCATGGTGCACCTCACCTCGTGGGACCCTCCTTTCGCTCACTTGATCCCTGAACGGCTCTTCGAGGCAGGGGCCCCTCTTCCCGTCGCCCCACAGAGCAGACTGAGCTCAGAGGGAAGAAACAGCCTGCGCATCTCCAGTCACTGGCAGAGCCAACGCTGATGACAGTCCTTCTCTAACATCCACGCTGCTCCGTGGCAGCACGAGCCTCAGAGGGCCTCGGGCGAGGGTGCAGAATTCCACAGACACGGAACAGGAAGAAGGGGAAGTCAGCCGGAGAGACAGCGAGGGCAGAGGCGTGAAGGTGCGTGGCATCGGGCAACGTGGAACGTCTGGCGTGGCCAATGTGGAGAGCGAATGTAGACAGACTCACGGGGAAATGTGGCTGAAGACATTCGGGACGGAACGCGAAGAGCCCCGAGGACCCTTAGCCCGGGGCCCAGCCTCATGGCCCCGCCCCTACAAATGCTCCCCACTAGCATTTCAGTCTTTGTTAAGGCCGGGCCTGACTTCCACGGGGGGACCCAGGAAAGTGCACTGATTCTGCAGCGTTCAGAAACGTGCCCTCTCCTGCCCCAACAGCAGAAGCTCGCTAGTGTCCACTAGAGTTGTCCCACTGCCCCCGAACGGTTGGCAAACCACCTGCACCGACTGACCGCGAGCTCCTGGAGCCCAGCGTTGTTCTGGGTGCATCTGTGTGAAGCCAGCTCCCGGCACACGGTGGTCCCACGACAGGTGCTCGCCCTGTGTGCTGGGGAGAAGTGAGGCCCTGAACCAGGGAGTGAGCTGCACCAACCGTTCCTCGTCTCCATCTAAACCATAGCTAGGAGGCTGCCTTATTACTTGACTATGTCACTAGTACTGCATACTTAGTACTCCAGTGCTTATTTAACCCCCCCCCCCCCCGGGAAATACACGGCTGGGGCAGGGCAGACGAAGCCCCGTGGAGCCCAGAGCGATGTGCGGTGCAGGTCTGATCCCACTTCTCCGGGAGGAGCGGCCCCCTCGGGGCGAGAGGAGGTGTTCTCTCTGGGTTTGGGGGTGGAGGACTCTGTGCTATGGTTGCTAATTGGGCTCCTCTTAATTACAGTCCTCCTTCATGCTAGGGAGTGGGAAGGCGAGGCGGGAAAGCGAGGGCTTTATTTTTAACCACTGCGCTTTCTGGGAGAAGAAGTGTGTCCCCCTTTCGCAGGAACAAACGGAATCCATGCAGGGGGATGGGGCTGAGTTATCAAGTGCAACTAACGAGGCCCTGGGTCCCCGGAGCCGGGAAAGGGGCGCTCCGTGCCACACGGGGGGAGGACGCACAGTCATTCCACGTTCTTCATCATTTAAGATGATAATTAGTGGGAGATAATATGCCTCGGTAGCCAATTTCGCCTCTGATTATTTGCTTGAATATGATAATTGTGTGGTTTTTTTCTCTCTCTCTCTCTTTTCAACATGCTCCCTAAAGTCCTTGTGATGTTTTCGGGGGCTGGGGCACTTGCTTTATCTCTGAAAGTAACCATGGAAATGTATAATTAGACATTATCCAGGGTGGAACGACCGGGTGGCAGGAGGTCTCTGTGGTCCAGTGTTTGTAAAGATGTAAGGACTCTCTCCGAGGAGCAGCGCGGCGTCCCCCCCACCCCCGCCCAGATTCCGGAGCCCCGTCCAGGTGGGGCCTCGAGGGAGCCCGGGTCCAGGCAGGGGGAGCCCTGGGTTCCGGTCCTAGCTCCGCCCTTTCTCTCAAAGGCTCTGCTTCCCAGGGGCGGGGGCGGGGTCCTGGCTGAGGTCAAGTGGACACTATGCAGTTGCCACTCTGCTGTTTCGTCCTTTGTGTCTTCATGACAAGAGGCGACGTCCTGTCAGCTTTCCTCGCCCCGTGTGAGTGGCCGAGTGCACCAAAGAGTGGGGGAGCCCCGTGTTGCCCGAGTGGAAATATTTGCTCTGCACGGCGTGGGTGCCGGAGAAGACTGAGGGGGACAGCCGTGTGCGCTCACCATCAAACACAAGATGTCAGGGACCCAGAGTGGCTCGTGGCTTCCAGGAGAGGCCGTGTCATCTGTCTGGGAATCTGGAGAGAAGGGTCCCACCTAGAGGGGATCGAAGTAGGCAGCTCCCGAGAGATGCGATGCAGAGGAGGTGGCCGCGTCCCTGCCAGCACGTGGACAGGGCCCGTTCGACTGCACCACCGGCTCGTGTGAAACGAGGGCACACCACTGGGGGGAGCGAGCCAGGGGCCTGGCCCCTTCGAGGTAAATCGCAGGGTCCTGAGCAAGGCACAGGCGCCGTCTGTGAGGTGACAGTGGCCCGACGCCCGTGTCCCGCCTCAGCCCCTCCGGGCCAGCCCCACCCCATCTCCCCCCACATTCTGTTACAGTTTCAGAGAACTGCTTGGAGTTTCTAGAATTCTCTACACTTTTTATCACCTCTGAGAGTTGGTCTGCGCTCTTCCTTCCGTCCAGAATGCCTTTGCAGTCCTTCTTTGCCTAGAGAGCTAAGAGTCGCCCTTGAAAACGAAGTTCAGACGTGAATTCCTCTGGGAAACCTCCCAGTTTGGGTGAAATGCACAGCCCCAGCAGCTCCATAATGGCAGGCATTTATTCCAGTGTTGCCTTTACCCACAGTACAGTAGGGGCTCGGTGACATTTGCTGGTTTGATTGATTGATGAATATAGTTCTTCCTTTTGACATAACACGGGACTTCATCTGTTCATTATGTCCACTGAGGTAGCTGCGTTCGTAAGAGTTAAGACGGGCCGACATGGTTAAACCGCGGTGCTGAGTTAGGACTGGGCGCTCTTAAAGCCAAGAGAAGCAGGAACGTCCCTGGCCAGTGAACCAGGGCACAGAGCGAGCAGAGCCCTGGCTTCCCACTTCCCACAACGTCTCCTTCTCGATATCCCTGTGTGTAGAAGACAGAAAGGTTCCAGTATTTTCATGCAGGGAGTGCAGCAGCTTCCCCACTGAGTTGCAGCAAGGCCTGCAAACCCTGCTCCCAATTACAGAGCAAAAGAAACACTAACTCCAAACACTACTTAAGGACAAAGGAAGACCCCACTCAGCCTACCCACTGGCCCTGCCTGTGTCCTAGCGGAGCCAGAGCTGCCAGGAGAATGCTCGGGGCTCCTCGGGGAGACCGAGGTGGGGTGCAGGTGGGCCCCCGGGGCCAGGATTCCAAGCAGATGGAAGCCTCTAAGTGGGAGGTTAGGCTGGGAAATCACCAAGGGCCTGGAAATGTCTACCTGGGTCCCAAGGCCCAGACTTGTCCAGGTTCCTTCTGCTGTACCCAGATGAAAATGGACCCCAGAGCCAGGCAGACTTCGGTCCATGAACAGGTTACTGACTTTCTACTGCTTTTGTTCCCACGATAGGGGAAGCTTCCAGTCCACTCTCCCAGAGAGTCTAGAGAAACAGTTCCACTTCCTCTCTGCCTATCACTGCCCCATCTCAAGGGGGGCGGGGCTCACCTGCCAGGTAGGTGAGTCTGCAAGGACCTGTGGCTCGCAGGGATCCACCACCCTGGCCACAGGCTGCCCCCGCTGAGCCATGGCATGTGCTGTCCCTGTGGGTGCTCAGCGGCCACGGCAATGGTGGGGTGCAGTCTCAGACACCACAATGGCCACCTGCCCACACTAGAGTCTTCGGTCACTTTCCTGTGTGACAGCGTGGCCTTCTTCATGCTGTCTTTCTACCCCCACCTCTTATTCCTCAACGACTGCTGAGTGCCGGAAAGGAGGAGGAAGGCCCGCATCGGTCCCTCCTCCCTGACAGAGACATGGCCTCGCCACCGCGCAACCCCCCGGGCCTTCGTGTCCCTGTCCGTGGGGTGGGCATGACTCCCGTCATCAGTGTTGTGGCCATGAAACCCCCGCATGAAACAGAAGGGCGCCAAATGGAGTGTCAGCACCTCCCCCACCTCCACGCAGGAAAACATGCTGATGGTCGCAGTCCTGACATCCCTGCTCCGTTCTTCTTCCTACCCCTCCCACTTCCCTCCTGGTCTTACATGCCTGACTAGAACTAAAGGAATCGCTTTTCACCCCGTTGCCACACGTGGAAACTCACGCTGCTGGCTGAGACCCGTGTCTGCA
>PVJI01008232.1:0-29023 GCA_004026765.1 Micronycteris hirsuta | reverse complement strand
CGCCGTCTCCTCGTCTGGACCAGCCCTTTTCCCTGCACAGACCGTGGCGCAGAGAAGCACCTTGACAGCGTCACATCGAAAATGGATGGCCCAACCTCTGTCCCTTGTTCTCTCCTGTCCAGAAATAACCTTATTTTAGTCACAGCAGTGAAGACTTGTCAGAAAAGTGACATTCGACAGTATTAATATTACGAAGTGAAAAGTAATGTCGCCCTGCTCACAGTTATGCCCGCCTCTGTGTTTTTCTAACTCAGCATTCTGGCAGCCAGTTGGCCTGTTTCTTACAGAAAGACCCAAGTGCATCTGTCCAGGTTAAGGCCAGTGTGACAATGGCTGGTTTTCAAGCGCTGTGTGCCGCCATCCCCAAGGGAACAAGTCACCCCGATCCTGAAAAGCAGTGCGTGGAAAAGCTCGTTCTCTCCAGCTCTGCTGTGGCTGAGAAGCGTTCTGTTGAATGAGTGCACTCTGTCTGGGGGGAAGGTGTGCACTCCGCGATCTGATTAAGCTGTAAGGTGCCTCTCCTGTCTGACACAGGTCCCCATGCCTCCTTCACAGAGGTTCCCCCGTGCCCACGGAGGTCTTGCTGAGTGGCAAGAGTGAGTCATAGAGAGTTGGCATGATACAAGAAAGAAAAATAATTTTGACAGCCTCTTGATACTTATTAGCGTGAAACACAGTGCTGCGGCGTCGGCCTAGAAAACGACAAGGAGTTGACACACCGGCCTGCCGTCCCCGTGCTGTGCGCATTGAATGTGGGGGGCTGCCTCCCCTCGGCGCCGCAGCCTCATTAGAGGAAGTGCCTCTGTCATCCCCAGGAGTGCAAGCCGCCTCGTCACTGCTCAGTTCTGCCACTTCTAAGGGTGCCCTTGTGTTTCCCAGGATTGTCAGCAGGTCTGGGCTTCTGTGGACACGGCTCTGTGGCAGACACGATCGCAGACCTCTCGCCTCTGCTCAGGGAGGGCCCGGTCAGAGCCCCTGGGACTGCCTGCACACAGGGAGCCTGGGCGTCCCTGAACGTGGCTCTCGTCAAAGCCAGAAGCAGAGCTGGCATCTACGCAGCCCAGCACCTCGCAGCCCAGGCAGGAGAACCCAGCGGTGCGCAGGCCACCGTGCCTTCCAGACTCCCTCGGAAGCACTGAGCTCTCATGGTCACAGAGGTCACTTTCGTGACATCATGCGTTTTGCTGGCTTCCTCCCCTTCCCCGTTTCACTTCACTCCTCCGGAGCTGGCATCCCCGGAACCAGACTTTCAGCAAACCACTCGCCCTCCAATTCTGGGCTCGGGGCCTCCGCCTGGGGAGGTGCGCAGAGACAAGACCCGCCCTGACCTGTGGCGGCAGAGCAACTCTCCACGTATCTACCTTCCCGTGAGCAAGCTCCCGTCCTGGAGCGCTGCGGCAGCAGCACCCTCCTGTGGACGAATTCAGGCGGGGATGGCCTTTAGGTGCAGAGGTTGGAGCTGAGGAAGGAGACCGTGTAGAAAAGCATGGCGTGTGGAGATGCCAAACTGAACAGAGGTTTGCACAGTGAGCGAAGCATCCGCATCCTTGGGGAGAGGGAGGCTGGGCCACTGGCAGCTCAAACCCCAGGCCCCGAGGTGTCTCATCCCACGCGTGTTCAGTGAGTGTCTTCCATGTGCCAAGGCTGGCGCCAGCTACATCCTCCCCATATGGCATCTCTTCTCCATGACAGTTCCCACTACCAGCTTTTTTCAGGGTGATATCATAATCTTAAAAATAAAAATGGAGAAAAGCAACACTTCGCACTCTTTCTGTGAAATGCCGGCAATAAACTGAGAGCAGGCTCTCCCCCTTGGATAGGGTGTTGGGGGCAGACCGTGCCCCTGGGCCTCCCAGAGGACCACAGGGTAGGTGCTTGCCAGGTGAACCCTACGCTGTTGGCATGGAAACGACACGTCTCTAAAGTTCTGAAATGCCTCAGGTCAGTAACATGAGGATGTGATCCAGCAGCCCATAGAGGTGATTCGGAGTCAACACATCACCTTCCTGATGCTGGAACGAGAAAACGGCCAGAAGACTCCGCAACCAAGTACAGGGTAGCGGGAAGACATTTCAACCTGCCTCTTGGGCTCCTCCATCGCGCGAGCTTCCCCAGCGGTGGGGTGCGGCTGCCCCACTGCCTGGCTTCTCTCACTGCTCCCTGCCTCATCTACTAATCTCCTACCTATTCCTCAGATCTCAACCCTTTTGCCATTCTTTCAAGGACGTTCTCCTAGACTTTTAAGACCAAATGCTACCCCCTCTTTCTAAGGGTCTCTAACTCTCCATGTTTGTATTTTATACCACTTATTGCAGTTGATAACTATGCATATATATACTTGATGTATCTGTCTTTTCTATGAGATTCTGGAAAGTAGGAACCACTCTGTTTCTGTTCACCCATGAATCCCCAACATCGAGTTCAGAGTCTGACCCACAACCAGCCTCAGCAACAGTCAGTGCATAATCGATGCACACGCAACTCTTCACCAGCCCGAGGGAAGACTGCTGAGCTAGACGGGCCGGCCTAGCTCAGGGCCCTCCAACTATACTCGACAGAACACTAGCTCCGGGTTTTACAGTAAAAGGAAAAAAAAAATGTTTCCTAAATCTGGATTAAGTAAATCCAGAAATGCACATTTTAACAAAATTGTCCAGATTTCTCCTCAGAGCTTAGAACACTGTGCATGGTGACTGCTAAGAGAGGAACACACTAAAAAATGCCCCACTTGTCTTCTCTGGCTCCACCAGCCCCAGGCTGCTGGCGCTCGGGCCGGCCCACGCACTGCTATTCCCTGTGTCAAAGCATCCGGCGTGTTCATAGTGCTGGTGGAAAGGGATGGTGGGAGACAGCCAGCGTGGGAACAGACACGGTCTACACTCTGCAAAGCCAGAAGCTTACGCAACTTGGGAGGCTACTTCAGGGAAAAGAATACAGAACGCTCTTAATTTTGTGAATTTTACAGCACATGTATGATTATGGGATTACATAAATAGAGACGTGCTTTGAAATCACACCCAAGCTGCTTCAACCGTGTCTGTGTCCTCTGGTGACATTCCCACAGAGGTGTCCTCAGAGTCCTCGGGTGTAAGAGCTTCCTGAGGTAAGGACCACGTCTTTCCCAGCTCTCTGTATCCACTGGTCTCCCCAGCAACTGCCATTTCAATCTGAGCGACATCCCAGCACATGGTAGGCACTCAGTCAATGGCTGATTGATGAGGAGCCAGAGGGAAGGGAGGGAAGAAGGAAGGGAGGAGGGAAGGGAGGCAGGAGCGTGGGTCATTCTTTGAGCACCAGACCCTTAGAGTTTCTCATCACAGGAAGTCCACTTGCCTGAAGCTTGGGAGATTTATGAAGAGTCTCTCTTTTTAAATTACCCAGAGCACAGCAGAAAGGTCAGAAGTGAGTGCCATTCTTCAAAACCCCCTGATGTGCAGGCAGGCCCAGCTTCTCTTCTTGGATCTGTCAAAGCCACTCTCTTCCCCCTGCACCTTCGGTGACTCTCTGATGACTTCTGGTTCCTATCGTGTTTTGGGAATCTGGGGAGATCCCACACTGGGGATTCCCATGGGAGCCCGAAGGAACCCTACCTTGCGTGTTAGTTGCGTCTGTGGCGATTCAATCCACAGGAGGCCTGACGGGAACCATGGGCTCCAGAGTGAGTAGTCACACACATGGTAGTCACCAAGGAAGCACATAAAAGACACGTCCCTGAGGCCCACTCTGGACCAGTTTCATCACAGAACTGGCAGGGGGCCCAGGCATGAGGATGTGTTAAGGGCTCCTTCTGCAAGTGTAATGTGTTGGAGGACTGCTGGGCTAGAGAAATCGGTGCTGCTTTCCGGATCTTCCCTGAATTCATGTGTGAACATGGGTAGTCTCATGACATAGCCTGGACCTCAGTTTACTCATCTGTGACATGTGTGGCATGAGCGGTATCCTGTTTAGAAAGAAAGTGGTTAAAGTTTCATTTCTCCCTCTGTGAGGAAGACATTCGGAGCCACAACACAGGCAGACACTCTGGGGAGTGCAAAGGTGACCTCCCCTGGGCCACACTGTCTTTGCGTATTTTTTATGTCTCTTCAGAAAATAAAACAACACATTTTCTGGCCTATTTTAATGAAGATTAAAGTCGATTTTTACCCCATCATGGCACTGAGACCCTTTGTTACCATAGGTAGTTAACTACTTATTAATAAAGGGAGCAAAGGGAATTGGACATTGAGCCTAACAAACTGGGGAGCAGGAGCCTGTTTGCTTAGCCAGGAAGCTACAGCTTCACACTGCAGGGGACCACAGCATTGCTCCGCCAAGGGGATGAACACTCCTCCCTCTGCCCCTCCCGTGCTGGATTGCTGGGGGCACCGGAAAAGGTGTTTACCAGAGAGACCTGTCAGGCTAACTAGGGGGTTTACCTGTCAATAAGCCCATGAAACCTTGGAAAGTTGATTGATTCTTATGAATGGCTCCTTGTCCATCCCAAGCCCAACCTATCATCCTGAGAACAAAGATGTTTTCTCTCGCGCGCGTGCATTCTTTCTCTCTCTCTCCCCCAATGTGGTAACACACTTTCTTCTTGTGCTTGTGCACTTTCTCACCCAGGAACACATGACCATGTGGGCTCCAAAGGACTAAGCTTTAATATGAAGCAGAAACTCTGGACACTGGCTTTTGTGTTGGCCTTTCTGAATGGGACTTTTTCCATGGCAGGTTGGGGTGAGACAGGACGTGGGAAACCCAGGGGCAGATTTCTGCTCGAATAAACCACAGTGTGCTGCACGCGGGTCCTTGGAATGCTTTCCTCCTGAATGCATAGAAGAGCCTGATTCCCACCAGCAGCACTTGCAGCCACTGGTGCCTCAGTGGTATCACTTGGTGAGACTCAGAATATTGGACATTGAGCAAACAAAAAAGGACACCAATATTGCCTGAAGCTTTACTCCATCACTGTCCTACCCTGTCCCGGCTGTGCAAACTTGAATCTCAGCTCCCTTTCCTCTAGCATGCAAATATTCTTTATAATTTTGTGAAGAGCAAATGGATAATGTATTGTCATTTCCTGGCATAGAGTAGACATCCAGTATATGTTGGTGGGAGATAAGTGAAAATTTCAGATATACATAAAGAATATTAAGAGAAACAAAGAAACAAGAGAATGTAGAGTCGATCTTCCCCAACAGAATTGCTTTATGGAGGCTCTGAATCCGGGGAGGCGAGGAGACTCATTCAGGGCAAGATGGCAGCAGCAGCCTCGCTGCACCTTGAACCTGGATCTTTCCATTCCTGGCCAAGAGGTTTTGGTTGATGCCAGATTGGATTGTACCATGAAGGGCAGTCTAAGGAGCCTAGGTTTTGTCCCGCAGACAGCGGAGGCCTGTCAGAGGTTTTCAAGACATGGCAGGATGATCGCTCATCAGAGTTTGACACCAAATGGGTATAATAATTGGCAGGGACCAGGACTGGGTGACGAGTTCCTGCCCTCCCAACAAGAGTGTCCATTCACCTGGTGAGCTCTGTTTCTAAGTTTAGTAAACTATGAAACCTTTGGCTTCCATCAGACACCTTAAAATAATCAGAGTCCACAAAAATACCGAGAAAGGCACAAATTCAGTTTCCACAGGCCTGCCCCAGTCCCAGCAGGGTCCCGAGTCCCTGAGAGCACTCGGTATGCATAGAGCTGATCAAAAGGCATCAGTGAAAACATATTTCATCTGTGGACATCATTTTCTTTGGTACAGAGTGACTTTCACTCCTAATAATAAAAAAAAAAGACCCAAAATAAAAAGAAAAAAAATGAAAAGCAAAGTCTTCATATCAAACAAAGCCTTATTGATTTTTTTTTTCATTTACAAAAGAATCAACCAGGCTTGTCTCTTAAAAATAGAATGGCTAAGGGGCTGGACTTATGTCACGCCAAGAACCCAAACTTCCTGCTGACTTCAAGGAGGGCTTCTCAGTTAGAACCAAAGCAGGAGAAGCCGAAAGAGGGCTGCACAATCGAATCCCAGACCCAGGTCTTCAAAACCTCGCTTTCTTATTCCATCCCCACACTCCACAAAGTTTGGAGTTGAAATATCACACAGGAGGTATCAAAGGGCTTTATGAGAAATGCCACGTTGGGAGGGAACGCCGGATAGTCAACAGACATCTGAGCGTCCGCCGTGTCGGAGGTGCTGCCCCTGCGGAGACGGAGGGGTGGGGGCAGAATCAAGCACAATATGTTCCATGCATTTGAGATTACAGCCTGCTCGGAGGCAAGGATTTCGGTCACGTGTGACAGAATTCCAAGACCAGCTAGCAAGTTGCACTAAAAAGAATTTATTGTCTCCTGCTGCTGACAAGTCCGGGACAAAGCTGCCTGCAGGCACCTATATATAAGAGCTCCGATAATGGCAGCAGCACTCCATCTTTCTGTCCACTTATGTTCATCTCGGTTCCCTCTGCTCACTGGCTTTGTTTTCTTATTGAAGTCGCGCTTTCTCCACATGGCGGCAAAACAGCCTTCACCAGCCCCAGGCCTCCCTGCTTACAACCCCTGGTTCAAAAGAAAAAGACAGCTGCTCATCTATTACTGGTCTGGAAGAATCCGGGGGGGTCTCTCACTGGCTGGAAGTCACTAGGAAGTGTGAGGCATCACCAAAACCACATGGAAGGGAGACAGGAGTCCCCCACACCACTGGACATGGACCAGCTGTCCCTGCATCCCTCATGTGCACATGCGTACATGCCAGCACTGCCACACAGCCCAGCATCCCCCAAATGGAGTATTCTCAGTGATAAAACATGGACCATTTCGTCACATAAAATCGGCTAGATCACAGCTCTATTGTTCTGTACGCAGAAGAGACATCACAACTTTCTCATCAAATAAAGCAGGAGCTATTGACTCTGTCTCATGGAAAGATCTATCACGTCTATAGCAGACTGAGCCCCGCCCATCGCAAGGCCTTGGCTTGCTGCATGTGGTTGGATATTACACTTGTGCATTGTATGGGGCAGCCGTGAGTACGCGGTCCAGCCCCTAAATCACTTTGCTTTCGTGTCCTCGGAACACCATGCGTCCTCGCCACTGAAGGATGCTGAGCTCTCGTTGATCAGCATCTACAGCACTGTCTGAAGTTCTAATAGATATTTGTGTTTGTCAGACCAACACTCTGAAAGCATGCTCATGGTCCCCCAGGCATGTGCCCTGAAGATTATAGATTAAGAGGTTCAATGACTAAAACACGACATAACACTCTTAAATAATAATAATCTGAAACAGTGGATAAAACTCTCTGAGAACTGTGGTCAAGAACTGTCAAGCATTTCCTTCTACCATGATTGCATTGTTTAGCTCTTCCTACAAGCAAAGTCTGGGACACGCATTTGCACAGATCGCCTGGAAGGTGATCACAGGACACAGGAAAGAAGGGACGGCGAGGCAGAGAAGGAGGAGACAAACAGCGCCATGGGGACGGCGGGATGCCCTGGACTTGTGCCTCCAGCCACAGGAGCTCGTGTTTACCCAGCACCGCTGCTCATAACGTTCTCGTACCCCGGGGCACATTCACACAGGCCAAGGGATGCTGGGGGCTGCGAGGAGGCCATGCGGCAGGAAGCAGAGGAGTGGCCGGGGCAGGGCTGCACAGGGAGGCAGGACCCCAGCAATCATGGAACTGCGCGCCGAGGCTGTTTGAACTCAGAGCTGGGAAAGGAAATATGATGCTGGGGGTTTATTTTTTAATTCTGCTCATGTGTTTTTCCTCAAATTTTTTTGAGCATAACACTTTGTTGTATGAAACACCTTTTAACATCACACACGATTTGGAAATGCTCTGTTAGACCATTTCACGGGAAAGGAACCATGACAGACAGACTTCCAGACGAGCAGAGAAAGGATCTCTAAAAACCTGATCCACAAAAGCAACAAAACACTGACAGAAAAAAACTCTAGAGACTAACGCCATTTCTCACAGTAATCCAAGGAGCATTTATTTATTCAAGTGGAAAGAGCTGGATCTTGGTACGAATGGGGAGCTTTGTTACATTTTAACTTGCCCTATTTACATCCCTCCCTTCCCAGCTCCACAGAAACCTTGAAGCAGCTGCCTTACACTCTCGTAGCTATGAAAACAAGCTGCCGCTGGTGCTGCCTGGAGTGCTTCCGGAAGCCCTGTCCCCGTCACATGGCAGCAACACCCTGGAAAAGCCCCTTCCGGGCCGTTCACAATGTGAGCTGATTCAGAACTCACACAAGGAGAAAAGTCCTATCATCAGGGCACCTGTCAGAAGCCATGGATGGTCAAAGGAGGGGAAGACAAGCCACAGACCTAGGGAAAATACATGCAAAGGCATAAGATAAAGGACTATTATCCAAAATATACAAACAACACTTCAAACCCAACAATAAAAGTGAACGGCCAAGTTAAAGAATGGGCAAGAGATGTGAACAGGCACCTCATCATGAAAGGTAAAGATGGAAACTAGCACGTGAAAGATGCTCCATGACATGTGTCATCAGGGAAATGCAAATTAGAGCCACAGAGAGATGCCAGTGCGAACCTATTGGGTGGGCAGAATCCAAAATACCGAAAACACCAAATGCCGGCAAGGATGCGGGGCCCCAGGAGCACTCACTCCCTGCTGGTGGGGATGCAGATGGCGCAGCCACTCTGGAAGACAACTTGGCACAAAATTCAACATACTCTCACCTTACGATCCAGCAATTGTGTTCCTTGGTATTTACCCAAAGGAGGTGAAAATTTATGTCCACACAAAATCTTGCACATGGATGTTTATAGCGGGTCTGGCCCCCACAGGTGGTCCTGAGATTCCTTTGCTTTGTTAATAAAGGAGAATGTACATGAGCTGGGACCCTGTCAGCTAAATTCCAGGCAGGTACTTTGTTAATGGGTCTCATTTGACCTCAGAGATCTTGATATCATTATCTCCCCCGTATAGATGAGGAAACGAGGCTCAGAGAGGTTTAGAAACTTGCAGAAGGTCACACAGCCAGCCAGTAGTGGAGAAGGATTGACACCCAGCTCCGCCTGACTTTCACTGTCTGTTCTCCCCTCCCCCACCCCAACACCTGCCCGTGAATCCCGAGGGGCAGGTAAAATTCAGACTGGGCAGCCAGAGCCTTCTATCTCCGTGACACGGAGTGGTGGAGGTGCAGTCCCGACGGTCCAGTGGCTCACTGATTGGGAAACAAGCCACAGAGGCACCAACCGCCAGGCAACGAGGTGGAGCAAAAATTGAATGAATGTTCATTCAGTCCCCTAAATTGTCCCTCTTCCCGGTCGGGAGACTGAGCCGTCAAAGACAGGAAACAAAAAGAAGCAGTGGGCCCGGGGAGGTCGGGGCCCTCGCCAGCACAGACTCTTCCCCATCACTGCCCTGATTGCCTGATCACCCGGTTTTCACGCCCGCATCAGACTTCATCTCTGCCTTCCTGCTCGCCCGGGGCCCAGACGTTTCATATTCCCGACTGAGACGCGACCAGCCTTTTTCTGTCAGGGCAACGCTCAGTCTCTTTAAAACACGGTTAGCTCCATCCATCGCGTGGTGCAGAGATGACGGGGGATTCTGGAGACTCGGAGACAGGAAGCCATTAGGTGGATGTCACCACCATGCCGAGTGAAAGGGAAGTGACATCGGTGCTGGTAACCGCGCTGCTGGCCTGCGGTTGATTGTCTGAAACTTGGGTCAGAAAGCGGAGGGTCGGGCTATGAAGGACTTTGAAAAGTTATGATTTTTCCAATTTTGTGAGAGTCTGCCTCCCAAATGAATTTGCCCTTCTAATGTTCGGATGCACGAAGACTCTTTCAAGAGTAACTGCAGCCCAGGCCCCTCTGGACTGTGGCCCCGCCTTGAAGGGCTCACTCGGCAAAAATACGCTGACGTCAGCGAGAGGGCAGGTGCCCATGAGACCCTGTTGACAAGGGTCAATGTTTTTGTGCAAAAAGCATGAGGAGACACCAACCACTTATGTTTCACATTATAATTTCTGAAAGTAACTTACATTGCCCCATGCTGGTAAAAACACACGCAATCTGTTCCCCCGACACCCCGCACAGGCTCCAGCTGACCAAACCGAGCGCAACACCCTCCGGAGCGATTGGTGGCAGGTACTCAAATTCTACACATTTTATCCCAGACCCGACACTTCAGTATCTGCCTAGGAGTTCGCACTTGACATTTGCCTCCCGTCTTTCTACTCCATAAGTGACTTTAAACTTGGGACACCCCATGAAAAATTAGGACAGTGTCTGACGTCCGTTGTGAATTTCAAGGAACAGCAAAAGCTACGTAAGGGGTGAGGCACATATTGAAGGGACTTGGGTGGAGCGTGTTTACAATTATCAAGATATGAACACCGGCTTCTGCTTTTTGTCAACTTGGAAAAATAATAGTAACGATGAAAATGCGGTGATGACGATTAGAAGGACGGCCTGTGAGGACGAGGCACAGGCCAGGTTTTACCTCTACCGTGGGCCAAACGGTCGTCCACATCCAGCCAGATGCACTTCTTAACTGTGTTTAATCCACCCTCCCCCGGTCTCTATTACCATGGGGCTGTTTCTGTAGGAACCTCCGCCCCGGTCGCTCTCTCTGCCCCTCACTGGCCCCTAGTCCCCGAGGGCTTCACTGCCTGCAGCCCAGGGGCTCTGTCATGCCATTCAACACTGTCCCTGAGCTGGCTTCTTTCAGCCCTGGTCCCCATTCTCCCCCACCCACAGGGAGGCTCTCTGCGCTCTGGATTGCATCCCTCCTGCCTGGAGGACACAGGCCTGCAGGCGGGGGGCAGGGGGTGGGAGGTGAGGGCGTAGAGCTTCATCTGAGGGCCATCTGGCCTCCTGAGACCCACAAGCCTCTGGTGCCCCAACAATGCGGTCTCTGAGACCAGGAGAAGGAAAGCACCGGAACACCTGGAACAGACTAAAGGAGACCTTCGGGTTTCACTGATTACAATGCATTCTACAACGTAACAGCTTATTATACACAGTAATGTAGGTGCGTATGCAATCAGTTTATTGATTTCTATTTATTACTAATCCTACTATCTTATTGAATTATTTTACTATCTTTATCCATTTTGGGCTCATTTAATAGCCTTGAATTTTCCAGGTAAATAATCACATTGCACCCAGCGATTGCTTTACCTCCTTCCCAAGTTTTTGTGCTACAATCTCCCCATCTCACTGAGAGGTCTGGTACAGTGAGAAATTACAGTAGGACGGCCCCCTTGTCTTCCTCCTGTGTTAGTGGGAATGTCTCGGGCGCTCCCCCATTCACCCTGGAAATGCCTTTGGGAAAAAGAAACATCATTTACCACATTAGGAAAATACTGTGAATTCCTATTTTATTAGGTTTTTAAAGCTGATTCTGGATATACAATTTTGCCTGTTGCCTCTTCAACATCTATGAAAATTGCCATCAGTTTTCCTTAGATATACCAATATAATGAATTAAACATGTTGTCTTCAAACAAACCACTCTTCATTACTGGAATAAATGCCATAAAGGCATGTTCTGCTTTTTTGATGTGCTACTGAATTGTTTGTTAGCATTTTACTTAGGATTCTGCGAACCGCCGCAGGCCCTCGCTGCAGGCTCCCCGCACCCCTCTGCGATTCCTTAGGGGAGGCTCGGAAGCGCACCCCAGGCTTCCCCCAGCTCTTCCCCACGCGCCTTCCCCCAGGCGGATTCGCCCTTATACCGCTTTGCTGCAGTAAATTACTGCGAGGGTCTGGGGGACCTGGCTAAGGCAGCGATTATCAACCGGTGCACCGGAAGAATTTTTAAAACACGTGGCACCTGTCTGTTTAGTCAGGGCCACTGACCTCTTTTCCCTTCGATGGCCACATAAAAAAATGACAACAGCCACTCCAGTGATAGCCATTCAGTGTGAATGAATCAAAATTATACCTACGTTTTTGTCAGATTTGGAGAAGTATAATATATTTTTTGGTGTGTTGCAGAATTTTAGCAATTAGATTATATGTGCACTGAGTCGGGAACCGCCAGGCTACAGGGAGGTTGGGTTGGGGATGTATTTAGTGGGAGTTTGTTGGGGTGTGTTTATGGGATTCACTGCCGTTTATAGTTATTTCTAGCTGTCCCGGTACAGCAGCAGCTTCCAGAAGTCTCCAACCCCTGTGTCAGCTCGCCCCGCATGACAACTTGAAGACCCAGAGTGGGACCCTAACAGGAGTCTGCCTGCGAGTCCCCGGTCTGGGGTGTGTGTGGCTCACGCAAGAGAAACAAGGTTCGCCTTGCACACAGCCGGCAGCGCGCGGTGGAAAACTCCTCCGGTCCTCAGCTGTGTATGCTTCTAAGGTGGGGTCTCCTGGACGTCTGCTCAACAGAGTTCTCCCCTTCTGCTCCATGCGCAAAATCTCGGCAGGCACGGTGATAAACACGCTGTGCGTGTGGTCCTTCTGTGATGGGAATCGTATGGGACAGAACTGATCAGAACCCCCGTGTTTGCGGAGCGGAGCCAGCGTCGGGACATGGCACAGCCGGGGCGTCTGAGCGAGGGGCAGGCTGCACGCACCCCGACACCTGGGTCGCATCCAGCACAGTCGACGCATCTTGTCCTGAGGAAATTCCAGGTGAAAGAGACACGAGACTGGCCGGTGACGCAGCAAAATGGCCCGAAGGGACGCGTGACAACGTCCTTCACATTCGTCAGTAAGTCAGTGGGTACGGAGCGAGAATAATTGGATGACACTGTTAAGTAGCTCAATACAACTTAGCAGCAGCTTTTAAAAGTCCTAAAGTTAGTCTTGTTGTGTATGCCTTCACGTCAGATGATCTCTATACATTTTCAGAATTATCGATCAAAGCAAAATTCAAATTTCACGGAAGGTCTCTTAGTAAAGTCGAGAAAAACACTGAACACACCAAGACTGGCAGAATCTTTAAGAGGTGGGACCGCTCTCTTTACATCACAACAGGAAGTAGTGATGGAAAGATGCAGAAAGGGTCCTGGTGGCCACAGCACAGAAACAAGATGGCAGTTAAAGACATGACAAAGACTGCGACAATCAGGACATTTTCAAAGCGAAACCAGAAGCAGAAGGAAGATGAAAACAAAGGGGAAGAAAGACACAGCTGTCCGAGTGACAAACTGCACGAAGGTCAACAGGGCCTGCCCCGTGCGGGCTCCGTCGGCTCCCGCCGGTCCGGGTCCTTTCCCGATGGCGTGCCCGTGGGCAGGGCTTTTATCCTCATCTGTCTGACGGAAACGCCAACTTCTTTTCTTCCAGTATTATGATCACGGTGATGTGAAGAATCATATCACAAAGAATCAAACAGAACGTAAAGTGGACAGAAGAGACTCTGCTGAAACAAGCATTTAAAAAAAGATAAATAATGGCGAGTTGCTGAGATCTTGGGTGTCCTATGTGGCGTCCTTACACGTGTCCTGCGGGGCTCGGTGCTGTTTTGGCGACAAACCGCGCCCCGTTAAGAAGCAGCCCCCAAACACTACTCCGTGACCTTAGGGGCCGCACTGGATGGGACAAACACCGCTATGACGGATGTTGCGCCACTACTCTTAGCAGAAAACCCTCAGACGTTTTTCTTTTTAACTTTTTGGCCAACTGACCATGATCTATGACTTTATTGAACAAAGTGAAACAAGTTTTAGACGATCGATGGCAGTGTGTCCTTGAACGTCCTTCATGGTCAGTTGCGTGGAAACACCGCTCTGCCAGGGCACCGCGGCCTTCTCACGCTCGGGAAGCGTGGCGCTCGGGCGCCGTGCGTGCCGGCGGCGTCTCGGGGCCTCGACCCTGCTGGGGAAAACACGGAGCGAGCGGAGTGCGTGGACCGCGCCGGGGGTCGGCTGCGTTGAACGGGTCGCAGAGGGTTATTTTATACGCACGCGCCCACTTAGGTTTTTCTTTCAAGACTTTGAGGGTGACCAAGGGGCCTGGCCATTATTATAAAGCTGTGGGAGCCTCGCACGTGGGCACCCGGATATTTCAAAGACCCTGACCTACATGTTTGGGAGACTCAGAAGAGAAAGCTAAGCACAAAGAAAACGTAAGAGAAATGTGTTCAAGAAGTTGGTAAAGCTTCAATCCATCATTTTAGCTGTAATTGAAAAGATATTTTGGGATGTTTCAAATAAAACAAATTATAAATTACAGGCTCCTGAATTGGATGGTGATGAAGCATACCTTCTTTTATCATCGAAATTTATTGTTTAGGAGATGAAAGGAAATTCAATTAAAAATGATGGGAAACAAAAGGGAAATATGAGGGAGAGAAAAGCCAAAAGGAAAAGAAAAAGGAAAAAGAAATTAACCTGACATTTAGAGGCAGATTATAACAAAACAATGTTTGGGTCACAGTGGGTGTGGAAATCCATTAGAAGAGTGATTCTCCAGGAAATAACACACAGGCTTCCGGACTGTCTCATGTTTTGACTATCTGCAGGAGGGAATTGTCTGAATATATGGAGAAGATATTCAAATTTCTGGCTGACCTGAACCCAAATGCCGACATCAATGGAGGTCATACAAAACTCAGAATACATCCCTCTGAGAGGAAATCGTTGAGAAGCTGGGTATTGAGTGTCAGCTGTTCAGATGAGATTAACTGCTCAGTTGCCCCGCCCGGAAAGCCGGGATGCCCTGCGGCTATAAGCTGACAGGTGGCGGAAACTGGATGGAGTTTTCCCAAAGTTGATAGCACTCCTGAAAACACGGTGGGTCAGGACCCCGAATGAGTTTTTCCCAACTATCAGGAAAATCTGTTTTCACCCAGCATGCTAAAAGGAAGACGGAGTAAGCTGTCCGTTGTCCCACTAGAAATTATTACAAAACTGTGGCCCTGTGCAGGGGCCACGGAAGAGTACGGACCCAAAATCTTACAGAAAACTTGTTATAGAGGGATACCTGGAAGTTTAAAAAATTCTACATTTCCCCCCTGGATTTTGTGAGATCACTTTGGCTTTTGTAGATATTCAACCCTTATACTTTGTTTTCTTATCCTAAATACTCATTTTTTTATCTCTCTTCTATTCATAATCTCTGTTCTTTTTCTTAAAAAGAGCTCCCAAAGTTGTACACTCTTCAGGCCTCGGGAAACGGTGTGAGCATGAGTGACATCGTACCCATAAAAACAACAGTTCAGGACCTGAGCAGGGCATGAGGGAAGACACGAATTTGAGGGGAAAGGTTGAGCCATTGCTTAACTTCACTACATGACAAAAGGCCTCTCCCGTCCCCCCGCTATTTAGAACCTGGGTAGCCTTGTTATCCCCTTGGGTAGAGGGCCCGTGTGTGTCTCGGAGACTCCGTCTGTTCTTTTATAAAACGTGCGTGATGCATCTTAGTTTCCTCGCACGGCTGTTTCGATGAGCTCTCTTGAGTGCAATGCAATTGCTAATTATTACCAGGAGACTAAAATGAGCTCATCTATCCCGGTGCTTCTCAACCTGAGGTTCCCGGGTACTATCTAAGAGTTATTCTAGTGTCTACATTTCAAAACGTGGCCTGGAAATCACTCTTGATGCATCCTCATAGGCCACACTTAATTGGCGCAGGGTGATGTATAGTGCTTGTGAAATATGTCTGCGTTGCTGAGGCCACATAATTTAGAGAAGGAGTTTTAGGCATCCTTTGGGGTCATCTTTTTCTTTTTTTTTTAATCTAGTTAAGATATCAGAGCTGTCACACTTTTTATAATCAGAAATTGACTGCAGAATAAATTACTGGCGTAATGAATGTCCTTTCCTGAGTTATATGAGAGCCTTCCAGAACAAAAGGTAATGCGTCCACAGCCCAGGAGGATACGCAAAGGAGCTATTGTAACCAGTCTCCTCATGGCCCTAAGGAGCCGTACCTCCCAGTAATCACACACTTGCAAAGCCCTTGTCCTTCAATCTAGGCCAGCCCTGGGACCTTGACCCGCGGAATGAGGAGGAAGCGACAATGCCTTTCTTCTGAGGCTGGGGCAGAAGAAAGTTGGTCTCAGAAGATTCCTTCTCTGAGAAACCAGACTCCACGTAAGAAGTCCGATGTCTCCTCCCTGCCACGAGGTGGAGATGGCCACGCCAGCCGAGAGGAGCTGCGTGCAAGGCAAGGCCCCCGGGAGTTCCATCCGGCCCAAGCGAGGCTCTCGCCATGGGTGAAGACCCCACCTTCGATGTCCTGCCGTCCATCCACCTTGACCACACGCAAGACCAAGCAGGTCCACCCAGGAAGGGCCCTGTCTACCCATGGAACCTGGAGCGATGGTAATAAATGACCATTTTAGGTCACTGACTTTTGGGTGCTCTGTCACTCAGTATAAGATATGTGGAACAGGCAGAGAGGAGAAAGGCTGCAGGACAAACCACCAACCTTTTGTCCTGGAGGAGGTCAGGCGCTAAGGGGCTGGGTGCTGGGACTTCAATATACTTTTTTTTTTTTTTTTTTTTTTGGAGTGGGGACGAATTCTGTAAGAGGAGATGGTCAGAATTTTTGTGGCTAGAGTATCCTACCCAGCTCCTTCAGAAGTTGCAGCTAGAAAGCCATCAAACACCATGCTAAGGACTTTAGATTTTATGGTCATAGAAACACAATATAGTTTCAAGCAGAAAGGTTACATGATCGGATCTGGCTTGATAATGCACAACCATGCCAACAGCGAAAATTGGGACAATTTAAGACTAAAGGCTGGGTGGGGACCAGGGAAGCAGCTATTTCAAAAGTCAAGGTGAACCTCACACAGCACATAAGAATTAACTTGACATGGTTCATAAATCTAAATATAGAGAATAAAGCAAGGAGGTTTCCAGAAGAAAACATAGGAGATTTTCTCCATGACCTTTGGATAGGCAAAGATTTCTTAAATATGTCATAGAAAGCACCAACCATAAAGGAAAGATTGATAGATCGGACTTCATTAAAATGAAGAACTTTGTTCTTCAACAGACATCACTAAGAGAGTGATAAAATAAGCCACGGACTGGGAAAAACTATTTGCCACACACACACACACACACACACATATATATAAATATAAATATATATATAAAGGGGAGATGTTTTAGATAGAAAAAAGAGGAGATCCAGAACATATAAATAATCCCTACAAATCAAAGATTAATGACTCAATTTATTTTATTTTTTTAATCCTCACCTGAGGATATGTCCATTGATTCCAGGCAGAGGAAGGGAGATACTGAGAGAGAGAGAAACATCGATCGCTGCCTCCTGAACACTCCCCGACAGGGGACCAAACCCCCAACCTAGGCATGTGCCCTGACTGGGAATCGAACCCGCAGTACTTCAGTGTGGGGGATGACACTCCAACCCACTGAGCCACACCACCCAGGGCCCGATGACTCAGCTTTTCAAAGGGGCCAAACCCACACACGTCTAATGGCGATAACAAGTGTGGTGAAGATGAGGAGTAACCGGAACTCCCCCAGGGAGTGGGTGCAAGTTGGTTCAACGCTTCCGTGAATCATTCGGCTACATCAGCTGAAGCTACACATAGCGACTTGGACATCTGCCTCCAGCTGAGTCCCTCAGAGAAATGGATACTTACTTTCACCAAAAGACGGGGTGAGCATGTCTGTAGCATTAGTCACAGTAACCGGAACTTGGAAATCACTAATTGTCCATTAAGAGTGGAACAGGCAAGTCATCCGAGATATAAGATTGTATACATGTGAGTGAGTGTGTGTATATATATTCACACATATAACTATTTCTTAGTGGATGCTGCAGACTGCGTGTGTCCCTCTGCAGTTCCTGTGTTGCAATCTAGTCCCCAGGGTGAAGTTCTTCGGAGGTGGGGCCTCCGGGAGGCGCTAGGTCAGGAGGGTGGAGCCCGACTGAAGGGGATTAGCGCCCTTATCAGAGAAACTCCACCCTCCCTCCTGTGAGGATGCTGGGAGAACATCTGCAAAGTGGGCCCTGGCCTCTCCCCAGATCCTGAAGCTGCTGGAGCCTGGATCTCATACTCCCAGCCTCTGTCACTGTGAGGAACAGAGTTCTGCCGTTTATAAGCCTCCTGGTCTGGGGAGAAGAACTGAGACAGTCGAAAACTTCACAGTAATGAAAACAAATCTGCCAAACACAACAAATTGGATTTATCACACAGACCCAGTGGTGAAAAGAGGGAAAAAATGTAGACACAAAAGAATGCCTGCTGTGTGACTCCATTTGGAAGAAGTTCTGAAACGGAGAGAAGGAACCTGGATGGAACAATCGGATCGTGGAGCCTTAGGCTGCCAGCAGAGAGGGCACAGGGTTCCGCTGGGGGCCGCCCAGCCGGGGCGGGGCGGGGCCTGGAGGCTACGCACGCAGGTGTGGGCAGGAGTAACACCCACTGAGGGAGCACGGAGTTCACGCCCATCCGGTGGTCAGGTCCCTCCTCAGTGAAGGACACGCCCCGGGGAGCCCGGAGGGGAGCAGGGGGCTGGGATGGGGAGGAGGCCCGCCCGACAGCTCCTGGGGGTGGACAGAGCCTGAGTGCGCACCGCCCAGATGGGAGGCAGCGGAGACGGGGAAGAGGCATCTCTAGCTCTACGTCTGACGATCAGTTCCATTTAAAAACCAGTCTTTGCCGTTGGTGCTGAAAAAAAGAGGAAGGAAGATAACAAGAAAAGTCGTGGATGCTGCGAGCTCCTTTCTGGGGCTCGGCGTGGTGAGTCGGGGTGAGGAGGACTGGAGAACAGAACAGGGGCTGCCGCCAGCGCCCGGTGATGTGCAAGGGCACTGGGGACGTCCGGGCCTGAGCCGAGGGATGTGAACTGTGCGGTGCTGGGCCTCGCCCAGGGCAGGGGCAGGCACCCCCGCATGACCTCACTGTCACCTGCGAGGTGGCCAGGGCAGGTGTCACGGGCATGCCCGACACAGGGGAGGAAGGGAGGTCCAGACAGGGTGGAACTGCCCAGCTCTCGCTCCAAATGCACTGTTTCTCCCCCTTCCCATGCCCTCCCCCCACCTCAGCCCCAGTCCTGACCACAAACCCCGGCTTCACAGAGAAGGGGAAGGCTGACAGAAAGGAGGGGTGGGGGGTGGCACAGGACGAGAGGATGAGAGGATTGTGGGGGTGATGGGTGACCAGGAATCAAAGTGTAGACATGGGCTCCCCCAGGACCTGCCCTGCCCAGCTGGGCACATCCGGACAAGTGACAGAACCTCTGTGGGACTGTACCCATATCTGGAGAGAGAGTGCCCACTTCGCCAGGTATTCGAGAGGTCAAGTGAAGTTGCAGCAATAAATACGCCTGAGCACGTCTCACATCCTGGGCACTGAGCTGGACCCTGCTCCGGTCTTATCCCATTTGCCCTCCAGACCATTCCATTCTGCAAAGCAGGTTTTACTACACCCATTTTCCAGAAGAGGAGACTGAGGCACAGAGCGGATTCTGCAACCTGCCTGAAGCCAGTGGCACAGTCTCTAGACCCTGATGTGAATACACTCCCCTCTTTAAACGAGAGGAGAGAAGTAAACCCGTTTAGACAAAACAACAAACAAACAGACAGCAGACACAGAGAAGGGAAGTTCCCCCGCCCCTGAGGAGCCCGGCCCGTGAACCCACTCCCTTACGGGCTCTCTCCTCGCCTCACCCGGCTTCTTTCGCCCGTTTCATTTTTCTCTTTGCCAGTCGACGTGGCTGCGGGGAAGGCTTCGGCTGTCAGGTGTGGGTTTTGAGAAGAGCTTTCAGGCCGCTGTTTTAAAAGTGTTTTCTGGGGAAACTCAATCCCAGAGAAACATCTTTCTTCGGAGCAAGAGAATTCAGGGCGGTAATGGATTCTGATGTCACCCTGTCGTCTGCTTCTCTCAGCTCGCAGAGGGCTCTCACCGCCCAGGCCCGAATAAATCCGGGACGCTGTGCTGTGGCCGCCAGACGAACGGGTGTCTTTCCCGGTGGAAACCCATGCGGGAAGACCCCAAAAGCAGTTCTGAAGGGAGGGTAGGGTCAGACCTGGGGTGCAGGCTGGACTGAGGGGGTATGCCAAGGAGACCTGGAGGTGTGGGAGAGGGAGGGGGTAATGGGGGGTGGAGGCAACTTCCTGATGACATGTCCACTAGAGTGGTTTGAACTGTGTCCCCCAAAAGATGTCCAGGTCCTACCCCCCATACCTGTGCATTCACTTTACTTGAAAATCGGGTGTTTGCAGATGGAATTGGCACCCAGTGAGGCCATCCTTGACGGAGGATCTTGGGATGGAGGAAGGCTCTGTGACGTCGGAGGCAGTACCAGAGTGATGTGCCCACCAGCCAAGGACTGCCAGCAGCCACAGAAGCTAGAGAGAGGCAAGGTGTGGACTTCCCCTAGAGGCTCCAGAAGGAACCCCCACTGACACCTTGACTTTGGTCTGCTGTCCCCAGAGCCGGGTGCTATTTTCTGCAAAGCCCTGATTAACAGACCGTAGTATCTTGAGACAGACGTTAGCAGAGGCTGGGAAAAGGTTAAAAAAAACTGGAGAGGCGGAGGATTACGAAGTGGAAGGAAAGAGAAGAGGGCAAGGGTCCCTCCACGGGCAGCGTCGCGACCTCCAGCCCAGCGCTTGGGTCTGATTGTTGGCCGCAGCCCCGAACCCTGCACTAAACCCCCTCAGCGGTCCTCGCTGGCCCCTGACAAAGACGGAGCCAGAGGCGCAGGCAGCATGGGCAGCGGCCGGGACCACCTGGTGCAGCCACCAGCTCTTGAAGTTGGGGATGAATGTTCCTTGGAGGTGATTCCGTCTGAAACTCTGCCAAGGTGCCAGGCAGTGCCAGGTGCCGAGACAGAGGTGGGGGAATGCTCTTCCTCTGCCCCAGGGCAGACCCCCCTCCTCTCCCTGAGGGGCCATGGGACACAGATTGCCTTGCACCAAGTTCCAAGTTTGCTCATGACCTAGTCCTTGGAGGGTCAGAAACCTCAGACCACCTGCCGCTTGCAGAAAGAACCAGTCCACTCAGAGGTAATTCATCACTGAAGTGCGGAGTCTGGAAGCAGCCAGGGACTGCAGGGCGGGAGGCTGCTGGGGGCACACAGGGAAGGAAGGCAGAGCACGGTCTTGGCAGCAGGGTGCACACCATTCGGGCGCCCAGCAGCTCCCGCCCTTCTTCCTCTCCTGAGGTCCCTTCCCCAGTAACTGCACCCGCACCTGCCCAGCCCCATCTCTGTGACGTGGTCCCCTCCGCCTCCTCTACCCACGGTGCTGTCTCCCCCTCTGGGACCCGACGCCTCCCAGGATGGGAGGCATGTGCTGGCCACACTCTGAGGCCAGGCCACCCCCTAGGACGTGGACTCCTAGGACGGCTGAACTAGAGCCAGGCCCAGCCCCTAACATCAGGACACACTGACCTGAAGGACAGTGTGTCTGCCACCACCTGCGACTGCGTCTCAGTTGGGACTGAGTGGGACGAAGGCTTTACCACGAGGCATCACGACCTTGTAACTCAGTGACCCTTCATTCAGTTTGTACGGGCTTATCGAGCACCTGCTGTGTGCCAGGAGCCAAATCCCGGACATGGTGGGGACGGGCAAATGGGGCCCAGGAAGTACCCAAGGGACTCATGGGCTTGTGGGGGGAACACACAGCTAACAAATCAGCCCCCACACAAAAGAGCACAGCTCAAGGGTAATGTTGTCTCCATGCGGATTTCCCGGGACCAGACTTGTGTGCACAGGATGGTCTATTTCCAGGTGGGGGGTGGGGGGGTCAGCCCGTACAGTGGGTGACAGCAAAGTGGGTCAGGTGAGAAACTACGACTCCTCCGAACTTCGTGGTCCATCCCGCAGTGCGCCCGCAGTCTCGAGTGGTCCCACTTCAGGTCTGCGTGTTTTTATCCATAAACACATGAGTGGTACAGATAGAAATGACTTCACGTTTTTCTGACCCTCGAGTCCAAAGTAAATCATTTTCTTGCTTAACATGGGTCACTGGAGAAGTAAACTACAGAGGGTGAAATATAAAAATATATTTTTATGCCCTACAGGCAGGTTGAAACTGAGGTAGAACAAAGGAAAATGCAGCTCCTGTGTATAAAAAAGCCAAAAGAAATTAAAGTGATAAATCTGGACCAATGACAGAGAGGACTTAATAAGACCTTCCAACAAAGTTCCGTTTTGAACAAAGACACACACACCAGGATCATCGTTACCCCCACCACAGCCGCCGCCTCAGGAGGGCGGAGCACAGGGTGAAAAGCTGAGCGAGAAGTAGGGGGTTGGAATATCACTTTTGATTTTCCTGGTCGTGTTATTCTGTCCAAGTCACAGAACAAATACACGGCTCGATTTTCTAACCTGTAAAACGTGGATCGTAATGACTGCTCTGTGACCGTTCCAGACAGGAAAATGAACTTGAAACCCCACTGAAAAAGTATAAATCCTCTGTAAATGCCATGTGTCTTCATCAATGTTATAGTCGTTTTCATTAAAAGTAAAATCTGAGAACAGCAAAAATAGTAACGTGACCACAGTTAGCACTGATCAGCCGCTTTCTGTAAGAGCTGTGAAGCCCGTTCTACGGGGGAGATGACGAGGCCCGGAAGCACCGCGACCTGCCGGGACTGGGCCCCGTGCGCAGCCTGCCGGTTGCATGCCTGCAGCTCTGAGAGGCTGTCTGCTCTGTCGTCCTCGCAGCCCCAGGTACTGTGTCAGCGGAGGACAGTGAGAAGTCTTGAGGAACATGTGGAATTTCTTATTCTCCGGAAGGTTCAGAATAGAGGGCTGGTTCAGACATCAGGCTCCAAAATGTATGCTCTTCCCACGGATCTGAAACTTCAAGAAGAAAGTGTGATCTTTTTCCCAAGGTGAATGTGGGGTCCCGGTACCATACGACGAGCGGAAGCCGTCCCTGTCTGACCCCTCTGTCCTCACGGCCCCTGCCCCCGCCACCCCCAGAAGGGTCTGTTCTGTGCGGCAGTCTCATGGCTGGGACTGCAAGGAAAGCTCGGGGTCCTCCCTGCCCCCCTCCCCACAGCCTGAGGCAGCACCAGGAGCCAGCAGCAGCCACTGGGGGAGCTTGGAGGTCAGCTGTGCACAGAGGGCCGAACCAGAGGGCCCCCAGTTGGTCGCCGCAGAGGCTGTGCCCCAAGCAAGAGTTCAAGGAGCGCTGAAGCCTGCCAACAGCCCACTCCCCGAGCCGCACACTGAGGCGGGGCACTGGGTCCGCCCTGAAGCCAGGACACGTGTTTCCAGTCCACAGAAAGCTGTCCTGTGGGGGAGGGGAGGGCGAGAAGAGCAGGAGTGGGGAGAAGGGTCCTGGGATCATTCGCAAGCCTGGCCTGGGGGTCTGAGCCCGGGCTGTGTGGTCAGACCGGCCACAGGCCCAAATCCTGGTCCCTCCACCTACTCAATGCTTGGCCGTGGCAGATACTGACCTTGGTGACTCTGTGGAGTGTGGATGATAAGAGCTCCTACCTCGGGGGTCACTGTGCGGCTGTGTGAGTTAGCAGGGCAACGTGCTCAGGGACGGCTGGTGTGTGCTCAGGAAACTGTGCTATTGTGACTGGGTGTGCGAGGCCCAGACCCCCGCCACGAACCAGGCAGGTCCCGGGAGGCCAGCTCGTGCACACGGCCAGACCTCCATCAGCTACAGGAGCTGATGAAAGCCCAGGAAATCAGCTCAGCCACGGAGCGGCGAAGGAGGTCCCAGAGGGAAATGAGCCGCCCAAGGGGATTCTGTGTGACTCCTGAGCTCTGCTAGCTTGGGGGCAGAGGAGACAGAATGAACTCCAACTGCCCACCATGATCCCCCAGCCCAGGCCCACCTGTGCGTCCCATTCAGTACCCTGTCCCTCCACATGCTGTGCCCCCGTGTACCCCCACGCTCACGGGCTGCAGGCTGCACTCCTTCTCACCCGCCCCCTTCCCCATCTACTCCTGAAGGCTTTGCCCGCTCCCACCTCCGGGTGGTTTTGGAAACAAAGAGAAACCAGTTCTGAGCCTGGTTCCAGTACAAGAACTACGGCACCCACGGGATCAGTGAGCCACTTTCCGTGGGGTGTGGGGGCAGGGCAGGCCAGCCCTCACTCGACGTGTGAAAGGGGGGTGCACAGCTCCAGCTGGAAGGCAAGGTCCTTCCTCCGCCTTGGGAGCCACGCAGCTCAAGCAAAGCCCTTCCCCTCCCTGGCCTCAGCTCCCTCTCCCAGAAAGCAAGCCTGGGTGGCAAGGGTAGTGCGCCCGTAGGGTGGGGAGGACGGCTAAGTGAGAAAGCAGACTTCGCAGCATTAGAGCCCTGCCCAGCCTGCAGGGGGCGCTCAGAAAATCCCGTTGTCATTGTTACACGTGCGATAGGAACAGTGCAGCGCCCTCCAAATTACCTCTCCTCCCCTTGTTTGCTTCTCACGTGACTATTTCAGTGCTACAGACAAATCCTGAGCTCTGCGGTCCCTCAGACCCCAGGCCGTCTTTGGGGAAGAGTATGGCCTTTGCCTTTAATGTCTCCGTCTTAGCAGGGAAACATACCTGTGACTACCAGCCCGGGACACAAGGCGATGATTAGCGGTCGGCCACCACCCTGGCAGTGCTGTGTAGCAGCTGTTGGCTCACTCCCTGGGCCGGAGGTTGGCCCAGAGTTCTGCAGGGTTAGCTGATCTCCACTGGACTTGGGCCCAGGCTGCCGACCGGGTCCCGGCCCGCCCCACAGGTCTCTCACCCTCTCAGGTCAGCAGCGACCCGGGGCGTGCCCAGTTCAAGAGGAAGCCCAGCCGTGCAGGCCCCTTTCAAGCTTCCACGCGAGGCTCATGCACCAGCATCCCATTGGTTACAGAAAGGCACATGGCAAAGCCCAAAGTCAAGGTTTAGCCGTGTACACTCACTGCGTGCCCTTGGGTGTCGGCAGGGGTGTCAATGTAGAATGCAGGGGGCAAAGAATTGGAGCCAATCTCCTGCAGGAGTCTGGACTTTAATTCGTTCTGGTCACAATGGCGGTGTGGAAGCAGAGAAATGAAGGCCCAAGGAAGGTCGCACTGGCTACCCTGGGAAGGATGGCTTGGGGGAGGGAGGGACTGAAGCAGAAAGACCCTTACAACAGCCCCTGTGGGGGCCCCAAGAGCTGACCCTGGTGAGTGACCGAGGGCCACAGAGTTAGGGTGACTCTGAGCAGCGGGCCGCGCTCCCCGGTGCTGTGCGCCGGCCCAGTGTTTGCCAAGACATGGAAATAACCCCCCTAGGCCACATGGCAGCTTCGGTAAGACCCGTCAGGAGAGCGAAATGACTTTTCTGAGACTCCATTAGCGGGGCTCAGACAACCACCAGGATGAGATGTCCTTTCCAGCTCCCCCTGTGTGGGTTCCCTGCACTGCTCATGCAAGTGATTAGTTGCCATTTGAGAAGTCTTAATTATCTGCACGCATCGGAAACCACGGCAGTTATTGGAAGCCAAGAGGCCAATAGCGCTGATCAATGCAGGGCCATTAAGGCACAGAGCTCTCAATAGACACAGCCCAGTCCCCCGGCAGGGCCCCCAGTGCCCTGGCGCCTGCGTCCCCTGAAAAGAGATAAGATTTCCAGTTGCACAGTGAGGTCACTAATGAGGCTGCAGCCGCAGCCGTTGGGAGGGCACTGAATTAAACTAAGCTTGTCCATTTTAGGTGGTTGGAAAGTTTTTGCCTTTTCTCCCCTTAGGAATCTTGTGATTTATTTTCAAATTGTGCCAAACCTGAGGGGGTTTCTCTCTCTGTTCTTCCCTACAGCCCCTTCAGGTTCCAGAGGGCTTCACCTGGGAGGCCAGGGGGTGGGCTCCACCCCCAAGGCACCATTGCACTGTTCAATGACTGGCCCAAAATATGTGAGAACTGGACCTCAGAGCCCAGCACATTTTGGGCCTGGCCTTCTGTCTGTGGAGACAGGAGGTCTGAGTCTGAGGGCAGTGAGGAGGTGGGGCCGGGTGTCCTTCCGACAAAGGAGGAGCAGGGAATTGAGAGTGCCGAAGTTTCTTATGCAGGTCTAGGCCCAGCCAGATCCTGTGCAGAGAGAAGTGAGGTGTTCTCCCAGGAGAAAATGCCCAAAGGATGCCAAGTTGCCAGACTGAATGCAAGACACCCACGTGGGCAGCTAGTGAGGAGCAGGCAGTACAGCCAGAAGGGGTCAGGAGTCACTCGTGGGCTAAACGCAACACGGCGGCTGGGGTTCCAGCCACAGCAACCAGGGCGTGCGCCCCACGGAGCCCGGAGCCTCAGTAAGGGGCGCACGGAGGAGAGAGGCGGGCGTCCCACCTTGCAGACGGAGGATGCAGTGATCGCTCACACCTGCGTGAGTGCCTAGTCGGGCCGCCCTGCATCACGCGGGCGCTCACCTGGGCCGGGCCCAGAGCCGCCGCTGAGGGAGAAAGACGGGCGGGCAGGGGAGTGTGTGAAGCCCCAAGAGAGAAGTCGGGGCACCAGAGGGGTGAAGCCGAGGACGGGGCCCCCGGAGGACACGTCCCATGTGGTCTCAGAGGCTGGGGCCCCCACCTCAGTTTCCCACCTTCAAGGTGGGGGGTGGCTGAACCTCCACCCAGGAAAACGCGCTTCCATGTGACCCACAGAGGAGGCCCTGAGAGCCTGGGGAGCGAGCCCCGCTTTTCCTCCGGTGAGTACCAAACGGCAGGCCCTGCCGCCTGTCACTCGTGTGGAAACAGGACCATACGGGCGAAGGTGATTTACTACCGGAGGAGGGGCATTAATCCTGCGGCACATGCGGTAGGCCGGGACAGGCAATGGTAAATTTCGGCTGGCCAGCAGCAGCTCTGGCTCTGCGTGAAATATGGTGCTTGTGTTTGTGTGTGTGTGTGTGTGTGTGTGTGTGTGTGTGTTAATAAAGGAAACTCTTTTTCAGATTCTTAATTGACAATCACATTTTCCTGTCTAAAAACCGTAGCAGATGATGAGATCATGATGAGATCGTAAAACAGGCAACGAAGACACGCCTTCATCCCGGCATTGCGGACACTTTGAAACGCAGCGTGCACCGAGGGAGACCTTTGTCCGTAGTCAGGAGGCCCCGGTGCTTCTGAGCATTGAATGGAACTTAAGGTACCAGAATAGTTTCCTGAACGCCGGTGAAAGGCAAGGTGGTTTTCCAAGAACAACGGCTAATAATAAAATCTGTGATCGTTTCAATCGCTGTCCTTGACTGAACAACTCCCGCCGCGTCCTGGGAACTTTCTGTAGCACTTCCTCGTAAACTCTGGAATGCTCCGAACGGCGGGCTGTTACAGCCCCTGTGTTTCTGCTGGTGAACGGCACACTCGGAAAGTGTGAGAGCCTGGCCCGCGGCCGTGCAGGGAGGCGCTGAGCCACACGCGAGCCCCAGGTATGTCCCCCACCGTGTCAGGTAAGCGACTCTCGGGTTGCCAAGATGACGCCTGTCCTCACGCTCTGAAGTGGGAGGCCCCTCCACTCTCTGCAGCTGCACCTGCATGTGCCCCACAACCCCCTATGCTCCCAGGGGCCCCAGGGAAGATGTGATGAAGCCCCCAGCCCCCAGCAGTCCCCCTCAATCCGGTTCTCAGAACTAGACCTCAGGGCAAACTCTCCCCAGAATGAAGTCAGTTTCCCTGGTCCCATTGGATGCTAAGAGAGTGACCCCCCCAGGTAGCTATCATTTTCAGTCCCAGCCTCCTTCACTTCATGAACACTTATTGAGCACCTACTGCATGACAGAGAATGCTTTCAGCACTGGCTATTATATTCTGGTGAGAGGGAGAAGTGGCCCAGGCAAGAGGCCCGTCCTTCATCCCTGCCTCCCCCACCACCACAGCAAGGGCACGTCCCTGGAGAGCCTGTCCCTGAGATGGGCAGACGTGGGGTTGGCAGCAGGGCTGGGGCATATGCTGCTGGTGGCACCAATAGCCATCTTTCTGTCCCTTCTTCTCAGTTTGTGAGCCTGCCTCCCAGATCCTGCACGGCAGAGACAGGTCCCATGCCCTGACTCCAGCCCTTGAGAGCAGAGGGCAAGCCCAAGGAGAGGCTCTGGGGAGCAGTCTCTCTGATACGTAGGCCCAGATGCACAAGAAGGAAGCCCTGGCCCCCTCTCTCCATCTGGTCTCCGTCCATATTTCGTTGTGGGAGGAGGTCAGCCGTCCTGTGACTGATGTGCTGAGGAGACAGCATCTCCCTGATGGGCCCTGATGGCCTCATTAGGTTGTCTCCTCGCCTGTGAAGAGGAAAGTGGAGGCTGTAAGTGGGTGGGATGGGTGGCCCGAGCACCCTAGACGTCAGGTGACAGCCACGTAAACAATGCCCATTTCTCTACAGAAGGGCGCACGCGGGTTCGTCGGCGTGGAGACTGTGAGCACTGCCCACGCACTAGACCCGCCCGGAGCCCCACTCAGCAGCCCTTCCCTCTGTCCCTGAGGTTCGGTTTTTTTAAGTGTCCACAGTCAGCCCAAACCCAGACCAGCCAGGACGTGCCTTCACCGCAGCCTAGCACATTCGCCAGCTGCCTCTAGGATCCAAAAGGAACTAAACAGAAAATCCGCCTGACAGGCCCGCCTTCAGCTGCCAGCCGACAAGGGCTGCGTGGAGCGCTCTGCCACGGAGGAAAGGAGGGCGCCCGCGTGGGGAGCCGCAGAGGAAGCGGAGACGGACGGGAGATGGTGGAGCGTGGAAAGCAGCTCCCTGTTCACGCGTGTACACGTGAGCATGTCAACCACACAACACCGGAGAGAGGCCCCATGTCCGCTTGCAGACGTCACTGGGGGACTCAAAGTCCAGGGAAGGCAGCGATGTCCCCACACCTCGGCCACTCCGAGGGCTGCTTGCGTGACACAAGCTGCGCCCACCCCTTTCAGGCCGAGAGATGGCCTTGAACTCTCCATCGACCCAGGGCCCGGAGATGGCTCCTTCCCCTGAGCTCTGACTCCCTGTGGTCTGACCTTGGCCTCCTGCCCTGACTGCCCGATCCTGGCTCTGCTCCATCAGTGCTGACCTACTCGCTTCTGCCTCCCTTCACACCTCGGTGCCTTGACCATGTCATCTTTCCTTCATGCACACAACGAGCATTTATTGAGTGCCTTCTGTATGCCTGGCACAGGAGCAAGTAACGCTAAAGAAGAATTAGACACAGCTCAAGTTTGAAGAGTCGCTGGGCCCACGGGGG